>JAWRVZ010000231.1:370000-377500 GCA_037043235.1 Rhodeus uyekii
TGGCGATCTCAAACCTCTGCACTAGAAACTACACACACGGAACGATGGTTTGATGGTTGATACACACACACACACAATTTTTCAGTATATAAAATGGGCGTTTATAAAAAAAAAATATATAAAATGGATATAGATATATGAATTAATGTTATAAATTTTTTTGTTAATTAATTAAATAATAACAATAACAGCACATTACTATAGTGAGCAGAGAAAAAAATATAATAATCAAACTTAATTTTTTATAATATTAATTTCTCATTGTATGAATTTAGTGTTTATATATATATATATATAAAAAGAATTAATTTTATTTTAGGATGGGAGTCCCTGTCCTTCATAATGAGACTCATAATATTTGGGAGTCTTTAGTAACTAAAAGATTAAAAAAAGAAGATTGTAGTGTGAAAATCAGCCAAAGAAAAGCACTGAAAAACTCCTTTTGATGTTGATTAACTGGAGAAAACACTCATTTTAGGGGCCAGATCTCCTCTGAACAGCACTATGTAAATAAAACTGACTTACTTAAAACACACAGTACACACACTATAACGGCCGATACGGACCTCGATCCAGAGCGAGTGCGGCGTGACGTTGGGCGGACGAGGCAGCGGCTGACTTTCTTCTGAAGCCGCTAAAGGATCGGCCTCCGACTCAGTCTCCGAGAACAAGCCCATCTTCAGCTTGACCGTCATCTGCCAGGCGTCCGCCATCTCACGCATGAACTACACACACACACACGTCATAAACACGGTGTTTCCACCACTTGTGATGCTATTACCGTAATACCTTGAGATACGAGCAAACCTGCAACAATTTTTGCTTTGAGACATGAGTAAATATTTGAGATACGAGCAGCTCGAGTTACGAGCTCGTCCTGGATGCTCGTATCTCAAGGCATTACTGTACAGTGGAAGTTACCTGGACTTCAGCTCCACTGCGCGCGGCGAGCAGCCATTCCCAGCAGGCGATGGCCGTCTCCATGCCCTGCTCCGTGAACATCTTCAGAGGAGACGAGCAGAGATGATGCAGCAGCTGGAGATCCCAGTCTGAGACAGAGACGTTTGTGTGTGCGTCACTCAAACACGATGGCATGTCGGTGTGAGGGTCTGTGCGCTACCTTTAGTGCTGATGAACAGAGCGGTCATCTTAAACATGTTCTGCATGAAGGCGTCCGAGTCTTTGGCGTCCAGAGCGTCGCTCATCTGAGAGATCATCAGTTTGCTGAGATTCGACTCGCTGCGCGTCGCCTCGGCAAACTGGAGCATCCCAGCCACCTCAACACACACACACACAGACATCTTTATTTAAATGTTCTGTGAAAAAACACTCGTCACAATGCAAATAAATTTAAAAAATAATGAAATTACAATAAAAAAAATTTAAGAATTAAAGACATTTTTCCTTTTGGTCCTAAAAACAGACTTTCATAAAAATAAAAGAACTTTAATAAAACATTAAAATAAAACAAAAGAATAAATAAAATATTTTTTCCCTTTTGGAAAATAATTAGAATACACAAGTTATTTCTTAGTTTTAATTATCTGCGGGGGAAAAAAATATCACAATGCAAATAAATAAATAATTATTTAATGGAAAATAATACAAATATGTTATTTTTTATTTCTTTATTTGAATTATCTGTGAAAAACAATTATGTCACAAAGAAAATAAATACATAAATAATTAAAAATAAATAAAACATTAAAATTAAGATGTTTAATGGAAAATAATACGAATATGTTATTTCATATTTCTATTTTTAGAATTATCTTAGAAAAAAATAATTGTCACAATACAAATAAATAATTAAAAACAAATTAAAATAAAACAAAACTAAGATGAATAAAATATTTTAATATTTTTTTATGGAAAATAATACCAATATGCTATTTTTTTTATTTAAATGTTCATGAAATTCACTCATAAACAGCTCACTGAATGCATGTACCTCTCCGGTGTAACGGTTACGCAGGTTGAGCGATGCCATGAAGTTGGAGTAATCCTTCTTCACGCAGGCGGGCCGCTCCGTCAGCTGGGTGGCCTGGAGACGACAGACACCGGTTTAGCCTCTTCACTGTTAAAAACCTTCCCTGCAAACAGCACTAATGCACAACCCGGACCACTACTAGAAGGAAAGGCCATGATCTTTCATTTCAACTAGGCTTGACTGCTGTAACTCCCTTTAGATCAGCATTAACCAAGCATCTTTTAACCGAGTTTAAATCTCAAAATGCATCTTTTTTTGTTTGGTTTTTAATCGCAGCTGATATGTGCTGTGACAGTTCTGTGGTGTGATCTGTCGTATATCATGTTAGATGTTGACTGTACTTGATGCAATGTAATTTTTAATGGTGATATTTAAATAAAGTTGAGGCCATTCATCTGTAAAGCATCAGGCGAGGTGGAGCAGAGAGACAACACTGACCGCTGACAATAACATATGTGGAAACGTACATGTAACAAGAGTTACAGACGAAAGCACTGAGTACCAACCTGAGGAAAAGCTGCCTGGGACGAGGGGGAGGGGCATACGGCAGGCCACACCCACCAAACCCAGGACCAGCCAATCACAGCACACACACACAGATGAGTTAACAGCCCAGCGGATTAGCAGACGCAATGATGCAACGGCACAAAAAAAAGAGAATGACAAAACACCAAAATGATACGCAAAAATCATGAATGCTAATGAATGCTCACAAAATGCTACAACAGAAATAATACAAATCACGCAGTTGAAATAATAGTAATTTCAGATTCGAGTTCAGATCCGGTCAGAAAGATCTGGTTAGTTTTAAATATTGTACTGTGAAAGCATCATTAGTGTAACCCTCTTCACACACACGACCTCTAGGAAACTTCAATTTGGATTTAATGCATTATAGTCGGCACAAAAGGGCAAATGTGCAGTGCATTGTGGGACACGGTATATCAGAGTGTTATACTAAACACTATAGTAAACACAGCAGGTCAATGCATACATAAAATTCAAGTCCTTGTTACTATATTAATTACTATAACTCATGCATTGCATGCAGCTAACACTAATCCTATAGTGAGTATCTGCGTTAATAATTACTCCGCACTTAAATGTATAATTACTAACAAAGACAACTTAAAATTTAAGTTGCCATATGCTTTTACTGCTATGTGCATTTTGAAAAGAGCTACATAAATAAAACTAACTTATAAATCACAGTGAAATTATATATTTATACATACATACACACACACATATATATTTATATTCAGACGTTCTGTAAATCTTCAAAGCCGTTTTTGAATTTAGTGATTTCAATATATATTTTGAGCAAAAATCAACAGGATTTTTCTAAAATGATGATTGATTGATTGATTTTTATTCTAAAGACTCGCCACAGTCTTACCTTAATCTGCCCAAAAACCTCAGTTACCCTCTCAGTAACCATCTGATATAAGAGCAGAGCATGTGTTACCGTGGAGACGCGTGTGTGTTAGTGTGCAGGGTGTGTGTGGGGTGTGTGTTTCTCACCCCCAGCGTTGTGCTTTGACGGTTGTATCCCGCGAAGCTGAGAATGCTCTCGGTAGCCATCGCCAGCCCCGTGTGCTGAGACAAACCCGACAGCCAGTTCTGATGCTTGTTCAGATACTCCTGAGACCAGAAGACATGCATCTCACTGTCCAGCACAACTGATCATCATCATACATGTTTGTTCATCATATTAGAATCATCATGTGACACTGAAGAATGGAGTAATGATGCAGATAATTCAGCTTTAATCACAGGAATAAATGACACTTTACTATATATTCACATAGAAAACAGCTGTTTTACACTGATATATTATTACACTGTTTTACTGTATTCATCATCTAATAAATTCAGCTTTAATCATAGGAATAAATGACACTTTACAATATATTCATATAGAAAACAGCTGTTTTACACTGATATAATATTACACTGTTTTACTGTATTTATCATCTAATAAATTCAGCTTTAATCACAGGAATAAATGACACTTTACTATATATTCACAGAGAAAACAGCTGTTTTACACTGATATAATATTACACTATTTTACTGTATTTATCATCTAATAAATTCAGCTTTAATCACAGGAATAAATGACACTTTACTATATATTCACATAGAAAACAGCTGTTTTACACTGATATAATATTACACTGTTTTACTGTATTTATCATCTAATAAATTCAGCTTTAATCACAGGAATAAATGACACTTTACTATATATTCATATAGAAAACAGCTGTTTTACACTGATATAATATTACACTATTTTACTGTATTTATCATCTAATAAATTCAGCTTTAATCACAGGAATAAATGACACTTTACTATATATTCACATAGAAAACAGCTGTTTTACACTGATATAATATTACACTGTTTTACTGTATTTATCATCTAATAAATTCAGCTTTAATCACAGGAATAAATGACACTTTACTATATATTCATATAGAAAACAGCTGTTTTACACTGATATAATATTACACTGTTTTACTGTATTTATCTTCTAATAAATTCAGCTTTAATCACAGGAATAAATGACACTTTACTATATATTCACAGAGAAAACAGCTGTTTTACACTGATATAATATTACACTATTTTACTGTATTTATCATCTAATAAATTCAGCTTTAATCGCAGGAATAAATTACACTTTACTATATATTCACATAGAAAACAGCTGTTTTACACTGATATAATATTACACTATTTTACTGTATTTATCATCTAATAAATTCAGCTTTAATCACAGGAATAAATGACACTTTACTATATATTCACATAGAAAACAGCTGTTTTACACTGATATAATATTACACTGTTTTACTGTATTTATCATCTAATAAATTCAGCTTTAATCACAGGAATAAATGACACTTTACTATATATTCATATAGAAAACAGCTGTTTTACACTGATATAATATTACACTGTTTTACTGTATTTATCTTCTAATAAATTCAGCTTTAATCACAGGAATAAATGACACTTTACTATATATATTCACAGAGAAAACAGCTGTTTTACACTGATATAATATTACACTATTTTACTGTATTTATCATCTAATAAATTCAGCTTTAATCGCAGGAATAAATGACACTTTACTATATATTCACATAGAAAACAGCTGTTTTACACTGATATAATATTACACTATTTTACTGTATTTATCATCTAATAAATTCAGCTTTAATCACAGGAATAAATGACACTTTACTATATATTCACATAGAAAACAGCTGTTTTACACTGATATAATATTACACTGTTTTACTGTATTTATCATCTAATAAATTCAGCTTTAATCACAGGAATAAATGACACTTTACTATATATTCACATAGAAAACAGCTGTTTTACACTGATATAATATTAGACAGTACACAGTACGTGACTTAAGCTCACCTGCAGATGCGATTTGGTAACGGATGCGGCCCATTTCATGGCCTCCTTCAAGATCTCTCCACAGCGCGCGGCAAAGTCCTTCACGATGCTCTGGAGAACAAACACAAACATTTCAAACGCTCGACTCAGACTGCGATTCACGGCTCAGAGGCGGCGTCTCACCTCTCGCGCCTCATGCGTGTCTGGGACCGTTATTCTGTATGGGGTGTCGGGAATGTCGTAGTACGGCTGATCTTTGTGGATGTCCTGTTTAACAGAAGGTCAGGTTAGGCGAATGACGTGTGAAAGCGTAAACGTGCGTTACATTGGTCACGCGTGTGCTGTGCGGTACTGACGGCGCTCAGGGACAGAGACAGAGTCTGCAGGATGTCCAGCATGGTCTTCAAAACTCTTCCACTCCACAACAGGTGAGGAAACCTAGAGGACAAACAGGGATTCGAGAGATAATTATTATTAATTAATACAATTACATCAATAAATAAACTATAGCAGTAATACTACTGTAATAAGAACACTAAATTATTTACTATAATTATTATTAGTAAATTACAATTAAATCAATAAATAAATACTTTACTACAGCAATAATACTACTTAAAATGCTATAAAAATATTATTAATACAATCAATAAATATTTTACTATAGCTGTAATACTACTGTAATCCAAATACAAAATTATTTACTATAATTATTATTATGAACATTATTAGTAAATTACAATTAAATCAATAAATACATGCTTTACTACAGCAATAGCACTAAAAATGTTATTAAATCAATACAATTAAATCAATAAATATAGATTGTATCAATATTATTGATATTATCAATAATACTAATGTAATAAAAATACATAAAATTGTTAATAAACAATTTTTTATTATTACTACATCGATATAGATGATAAACAGTGATGAGAGATTGTAGCTTTTAGTTTGTTTTTTTGTGTGAGAAATAAATCAATAAATAATTATTTTATTATGAATATTAATTATTAAACATATATTAATATTATACATTAATTAATTATTAAAATTAATAAATATTAATTATTAAACATTAATTCAATAAATAAATGTTACTATAGCAATAATACTAATGTAATACAAAAACATTTTTTATAATAATAATTATTTAATTTTACAACACAACAGTAAAATTGCAGATCTAATATTTATGTCTACCTTCATTTCTTTAATTTAGAACTTTTATTTTGGCGTAAAACTGCAGGGCTCTTTTGTTGACAACAGATTTAATTCTCATTACAAGTTTGGGAAGACGTTTGGTGCATTTCACGTTTTCAAAAGCAAGTTAAAAGCAACCGAAGAACTTTACAATTGTGGAACTTTATACTCTAATAATAATAAACATTAACAAAAAAAAACACAAAGAATGCACAAATATTGGGTGAAATTGCTGAGTTGACATCATAAGTGATGCTGTAATATGATATGCAATCAGACAGAAAGTCATCTTACGTTTCTGCGAGTCCTGAGAGATATTTATCCGCGACTCTGCGGATCCTCTTGTGCGTGTGGTTAAAGTTGACCAACAGGAACTGAGCGTGACGCTCGAGCTCCTCCTCGTGCTCTTTAGTCTTGGGCTGAAACAGAACGCAAAGCCGTTACAGTAATGCCTTGAGATACGAGCGTCCCGAAATATGAGTGTTTTGAGATACGAGCAAGCCTTCAAGCAAACTTTTGCTTTGAGATATGAGTAAATATTTGAGATACGAGCAAGCCTTCAAGCAAACTTTTGCTTTGAGATACGAGTAAATATTTGAGATACGAGCAAGCCTTCAAGCAAACTTTTGCTTTGAGATACGAGTAAATATTTGAGATACGAGCAAGCCTTCAAGCAAACTTTTGCTTTGAGATACGAGTAAATATTTGAGAAATGAGCAAGCCTTCAAGCAAACTTTTGCTTTGAGATACGAGTAAATATTTGATATACGAGTAAATATTTGAGATACGAGTAAATATTTGAGATACGAGCAAGCCTTCAAGCAAACTTTTGCTTTGAGATACGAGTAAATATTTGAGATACGAGCAAGCCTTCAAGCAAACT
>JAWRVZ010000231.1:385000-420000 GCA_037043235.1 Rhodeus uyekii
TGTGTATGAGTGTGATTGTGAGAGTGAGAGAGTTTGTGTTTGTGAGTGAGTGAGTGTGTGTGTGTGTGTGTGTGTGTGTATGAGTGTGATTGTGAGAGTGAGAGAGTTTGTGTTTGTGAGTGAGTGAGTGTGTGTGTGTGTATGAGTGTGATTGTGAGAGTGAGAGAGTGAGTTAGTGAGTGTGTGTGTGTGTGTGTGTGTGTGTATGAGTGTGTGTGTATGAGTGTGATTGTGAGAGTGAGAGAGTGAGTGAGTGAGTGTGTGTATGAGTGTGATTGTGAGAGTGAGAGAGTTTGTGTTTGTGAGTGAGAGTTTGTGTTTGTGAGTGAGTGAGTGTGTGTGTGTGTATGAGTGTGATTGTGAGAGTGAGAGAGTTTGTGTTTGTGAGTGAGAGTTTGTGTTTGTGAGTGAGTTAGTGAGTGTGTGTGTGTGTATGTATGAGTGTGTGTGTATGAGTGTGATTGTGAGAGTGAGAGTGAGAGAGTTTGTGTTTGTGAGTGAGTGAGTGTGTGTGTATGAGTGTGTGTGTGTGAGAGAGATGACTTGCATTTACATTTATGCATTTAAAGATGCATCTTACCCAAAGCTGGTTAGAAACCAAAGTAAAGCGGCAACAATATTAATAACATACAAGGCAAGAAAACGGAATGAAGAAACTCTCAAGACAAATGATTTGGGAAATCATTGATGTCTGAAGCAGGAACTTTCACATACTGTCAGAGGCAAGAGTAATTTAGATGCTTGACGTAACGCGTGTAAAGCGTCACTGAGACCGCGAGAGAGCGTTTGGATACCGGAGTGACCGTGTCGTTCTTCAGCGCGGAGTTGTACTGGAGCTCCGAGCGCAGCGGCTCTCCACTGGGGAACGTGAGCAGCGGGGACTTAGTGGCGATTTCACACACTCCCTCGTACCATTCCTCAGGCCACAGACCTAAAGCACAAACAAACACACACTTTAGTTACTCAGTTACTGATGGCATTTTAGGCAGTGAGTTTTACACATTAATGATGTTAACAAGTAAACAGTGAACTCACAGTTTTGGTCTCGACTCATCTTGAGATAAAATCCCAAGTCCTTTTAGTTCGAGACGAGACCAAGACTTTTATTACTTTTAAGACTATGAAAGCGAACTGGATCCTGATGGATTAAATGCTGTTGGTGATGATTTGATTTCCTTACCAGAGCCTTCCACAGCAAAACCCATGACCACAGAATACAGCCAGAAATCCCGAAAGAGCTTCTGCAGGCGAGGTTTGGCCTCCTTGACGGGGGGCAACCGGCGGGTCAACTGCGTGAAATTAAACACAGAAACGGGACATTAAATACTTGAACTCCTTTATCCGTCACGGTCCCACTAGCGGGACAATTGAAGCTCTTTTTAGTCATCATATATTTGAGTAATTATCATAAATTAGGTATAATTTGAAAGCTTACAAATTCAAAATGAATCAGAAACCCATTTGTAATTGGATGTTGCATTACCATGGAAACGGTACTCTAAATTCTTTTAGCGGGCTCCTCCCATAGTGGGCGGAGTCAGGTTTCATATTACAAAATGTTTTAAAATACTTGATAATCAAAACACGTATCGTCGGAAAGGTTTAAGTTTCAAAGTTCCATATTTTATGATATTAATTTGTCACATTTATTATTTTTAGTGCAGCACCTTTAAAAAAAAAAAACTTAAAATTTTGTGATATCAACTTCAAATTTGGAACACATATGGGTTTGATTTTATAGGAATTTTATCATAAAATATGTCTTTTATATAAAAAATATTTAGTACAGTACATTTGATTTACTGTAAAAAAAATTTTTGTATGCATCTAAATATAATTTATTTTAAATAATAAAATACATTTAAATAAAGTAATAATTATACCAATAAATAAATATGTTTATTTATTAATAAAATTAATTATAAATTATTTAAAAATACAATAAAATACATTGTTACAGAGATCGAGTATCAGTTACTTTTCACATCAGGAATTTGTACACAGTCAAAATTATTTAATTATTTATTAATGATATATAAGGGAGATATAAAGTGGAATTAAATGCAATTACTTATCCTCTATTTACACGTCAATTTTTCCAAAGAAAGATTACATGACATTTCTTTAATCCACTGAGATTAGAAAATTATCCCATTCTAAATGGAAATGGGAAACTAACAGAAACTAATTTAACGGAAACATCAAGAACCTTTTATTGCAGCTCTGCTTACAACGAAGCATTGTTTACTCATTACACTCATTAATACAGCTGTCAGGAATATCAGGATTAAACCAATGCAGTTTAACTAGTGTAATATAAATCCTAAGAGGCCATTTACAGCTAATCGAAAGGATTTGCACTCAGCATTGATGGATGGAGAGCATTTCACGGGTTAAATAAGTCAGATGTGAGGAATGTTTGAACTCTCTACTGTTTGATCAATGAAGAGCCACTTCAAAGTCCAGCTGGGGATTGAATCCACAAACCGACGTCCACATACACACAAACACAGCGGGAAAGAGCAGGTAAGCAGCTCAAACTAGCACAAATACTCTGAGGTTTCATAAGACTAATCTACCGATACTTTGGCGATCAAGGAAGTAACTATAAGGAAATCTTTAAGAATAATTGTATATTTCAGAGTGTAATATCTGCAAGTGAAGCTGTCGATCGTTCTGTATTTCCATGTATGCTTGTTTTCATAGGATGTGGATCTTTCCGGTTATAGTTGTAGCCTCTTTCTTGAGCAGCCCGGCTCTGGCTGGGATCAAAGACCTCAGTTCACACTTTGGTGGAGATGAGAAGGAAAAGTTGGTGGATGCCCGCGGACTTTCTCCAGAAGGAGCGGACACAGACATGGAGTCCATCCCGCTGGACTTCCATCGGGAGAACACAGTCACGAACGACCTCCCTCTGGAGGGGCTGGACGAGGAAGACTACATCGACTTCGATAAGATCTTGGAGGAAGGCGAGGATGACTACAGCGAAGGCGATCACATAGATGAGATCTCCACCCCTGCTCCCGACCTTGACCTCTTCTCGGAGCCAAGTGACCCTAAAATACGAAGAGCACGACTGTTGCGACTGTTCCACGGGCAAACGCGTCTGCAGCGCATCAATGTCGTCAACGGCCGCTTCGGCTTTCGGCTTTATCGGAAACTGCGCAATCGACTCAACCAGACGGAAAACATCCTGCTCGCTCCTGTCGGGATCTCCATCGCGATGGGCATGATGTCTCTGGGCGCCGGCTCAAGCACTCACGAACAACTCTACCAAACTCTGGGATTTGATGAATTTGTCAACGCTAGCGCTCATTACGATAACTCAACCGTCCACAAGCTGTTCCGCAAACTCACACACCGGCTCTTCAGACGAAACTTCGGCTACACCTTACGCTCCGTTAACGACCTGTATGTGAAGCGCAACGTCCGCGTACAAGAGGCTTTCCGTACAGACGCAAAGACTTACTACTTCGCCGAGCCACAGTCTGTGGATTTTGCCGACCCGGCATTCCTTGTGAAGGCCAACCAGCGCATTCAGAAAATCACCAAAGGCCTGATAAAGGAACCGCTGAAGAGCGTCGACCCCAACATGGCAGTGATGCTCCTGAACTACCTCTACTTCAAAGGTGAAGCAGTTCTAACCCATTCTGGTGGTTGATCATTGAGTCAAGACTTAAAAGTCTGAAACTCTTTAGTAAGACTAATACAGCAATGCCCTGAGATACGAGCATAATCCATTCCAGGACGAGCTCGTAACTCCAGTTGATCGTATCTCAAATCATTTTTCCCCATAAGAAATAACAGAAAAAACATTAATCTGCTCCGGCCCTCTAAAAAAAACCTTATTAGTGCTAATAATAATGGAAAATGTATTATGTAAATTTATTATAATTGTATATTATTTAAATTATGTTTTTAATTGCTATAGAGACACACCCAAAGGATTCCTGTGATATAAAATAAAATGTGGTTTTAATTATGAGTTCTTACCTTCAAGAAGGAGGGAGGGATGACGTAAATAACAAACACAATACAGAAGTGTAGTGTTTCTTCCCGTGTTGTGTTGGAGAGACTCAGAAGCTCATATTTATTATTATTGAACACTCAAAACTCGTGCTGCTCCCAGCTTAATACTGGTGAATCACTCGTTGCCCCCGGTAACCCCCGCTGTAAAACCAAGCTGCCTCTAGTGGAGATCATATGCAATTACACATAAATGAGGAGCTTGAGCTGCTGCGAGTGCTGCTAGCGTCTGTAAGCTGCTCGTATCTCAAATATTTACTCGTATCTCAAAGCAAAAAATTGCTTGAAGGTTTGCTCATATCTCGGAACACTCGTATGTCGGGACGCTCGTATCTCAAGGCATTACTGTAGTTCACCCCATTCATTTGAATAGTTTGCAATCAATCCTAGCGCATGTGATATGTTTTTGTGTGCTACCATTTTGAAAATTTAGCTTGATGCATGTCTGATTTGATCATCTTGACTAGGTTAACTAGCAAGGCTTCCTTGCTGCTACTACGGCTGGTGAAACAAGCATGGTCTTTCTTGTAAACCAGCCAAAATAGTGGCTTTCACACTAGAGGAACCTTTTCATAGTTCCTAGAACTAATGAGGGAAGTCGCTCTTTGACGGGTTTAGTATTAGTGGCTTCGGGTCTCAGGTGCTTTTTCCAAATGGACCATACAATTGTATTAAGTTCTCTCTGAATCCGTGCTTCTTTGTGCAATGGACTGGTTGCTTCTGCATTTAGACTCTACATTTGCTACACATTTTTGCCTAGAGTTTCTACGAGCGCCGTCAGCACGGATTAAAGTAAACTTCAATCATCTGATGGTCAGGCAAGAAACATTACGCAATAAGTTACAGGACGTGATGAGGTTGCAGTGACGAGTGATTGACACTTCAGCACATGTTTGAGAAACGCTCATAGAAAAAGAAACAAACACACACAGAAATCCATCTTATAGCTTTGAGATCCGTCAGGAAAAGCCACACATTTCATTTAAATGCATTTCCTGTTTGTGTGCAGAAGCCTTTTGCCAATTATGCAGAAAACACGAGCGAATCAAATCCACCGGCCACAACTGGAAGCCGAACTCAGAAATGAGCAGATCCATCGGTCAGCAATAATATAAAGTAATAGGACCCAATAAGATTTCCTGTATCTCTAACCGTAGACAGCGACGCTTGCAACATCAAGGTCATGGGTTCGATTCACAGGGAAAGCAAGAGCTGATTAGAATGTCAATGTGTTTCTTGAATGCGATGATAAAAGCAGCTGATAGATGCATAAATATAATGACTCCTATGCTTTAAAACACATTAATAATGCTCACAAATGGATGTTTTCACTGCCACAACACACAGGTACGTGGGAGCAGAAGTTCCCGAAGGAACTGACACACTACCGGCAATTCCGCGTCAATGAGAAAAAGCAGGTGCGTGTTCCCATGATGCAGAACAAGGGAAGTTACCTGGCGGCGGCCGACCACGAGCTCAACTGCGACATACTCCAGCTGCCCTACACCGGAAACATCAGCATGCTCATCGCCGTTCCTCAGAAACTCTCGGGAATGAGATCCCTGGAGCAGGAGATCTCCCCAACCCTGATTAACAAGTGGCTTAACAACATGACCAACAGGTAAAGCACCGTGAAACGCCAGTCTGACCTCGTCTGCAAGCTCATCGACGCATTGCCTGAACAGAGTAGGATCTGAACTATTGTTGCAGGGTTAAGTTTAGGTTTTGTTCATTTCCCTTTGATGTCAATGGCATTCTGTAATATTATTGATCTGACTACATTGACACTATACAATGAGAAGAAATCTTGCAGCTGATTTGACTTGAATTTTACAAGATCGGCACAGTTATTGAACTGAATAACGACACTATTGTCTTCTGTAGAGCTGATATTAACTCCTTTCGTAACTTTCCACAGTTATTGAACAGAACTGAATCAACATTGAACTTACTGACAAGAAGAATTGAACTCTCTTTGTATCATTGATCGTTATAGTCTTTTTTATCACTGCAAAACTGATTTCAACCAAGCTCAATTGTGTGAAGCGCTGAATAAATACACGTTATTTTCAGGCAGAGTTTGATCTTTGATGATGCCAATCCAGGAACACGTCCTAATGGGTTAAATCACTCGGTTGTATTCTGGAAATAAATCAAACTTCTCCGTTTGCACTCGTCTCTGGCAGGACGCGTGAGGTGGTTTTCCCTCGGTTTAAGCTGGAGCAGAACTACGACTTGATTGACCACCTGAAGGAAATGGGCCTGACGGACCTGTTCAACGAAAAGGGCGACTTTTCCCCGATGACCTCCGAGAAGGTCATCATCAACTGGGTAATAGATCAATGCAATTTGTGACACTTATCTTGCATCTCACTGCATGCAAACATCAATCTGACTTTCAATTAAACATGCATCACAATATTTGAGAAAATTTTACAGCCATGTTGCCCAATCTCTTACTCTTTGATCTTTCATTACACCATCATAACCTCCTGCAATCTCGTCTCTCTGTCAGTTTAAGCATCAGGGCAGCATTACAGTGAATGAAGAAGGTACAGAAGCCGCAGCGATGACACACATCGGATTCATGCCGTTATCAACACAGACGCGCTTCGTCGTGGACCGTCCCTTCCTCTTCATCATCTACGAGCATCGCACAGGCTGCGTAGTGTTCATGGGACGCGTGGTAGACCCGTCACAGAGTTAATCACACTCACAAACGCAACGCCGATGCATCACTGTATCGCAATGAAACTAAACAGTCAAGATGAGAATGATGGTTATGTTTGTTAGCAAGTAAAGCGAGTTTTGTAAAGTCAAAGTCATGGTCAGAATTATTAACACCCTTGGTAAACATGATCAAGGATGGCTGGGAGTATAAATCTGTTGATCTTTCATTTAAAAAATAACCTAAACTTTCATTGAAGTGAATGTGGGAGGGGATTTTTCCCTAATACACGTTGGCCACAATTATTTACACTCTTAAACTAATTGAAATATCTCTGAAGTTATGTTTTTAGCCCAACAGGGTGACTAGAAACATGGAAATATATATAAATGTGAGGAAACACAAAGACCAAATTCCATTAATCATCAACAAGTAAAACCACAGAATAGATCTTTGAGCTTCAAAAACTGAAAATGGCTACAAGAAAACATTTACAGCTTTGAAAATAATTCCCATTTCCACCATCAGGGCAATAATTAAGAAGTTCCAATCAACTAAAGATGTTACGAATCTGAGGAAGAGGAACGCGTGTCGATAACGTCTTAATGTGTGAAGAGGAGGAAAGTTTAAGTGGATAAAGACTCTCCAAAAATCACAGACGGAGAATTAAAGAGATTAGTTGTGTCTTGGAGTTAGAAAGAGCTTTTTGGCAGCAAACCTGGCGCATAAAGGGATAGAAAGAAAGAAAGAAAGAAAAGTGCACCATCTCCACAGTTTAATGTTTTGGGCCTTTTGTCTTTTGCTGAAGGTCTTGGACTTCAATCAAGTAGCAACAGATTAAAATAAATAAATAAATAAATAGAGAGAGAAGAATCAGAGGCAAGAGTTGCAAGAAGAAAAGGGTGTCATTAAATGTGGCCTGTTTGTATTAAAGAAAAAACTTTTTTCATTGAGATTTTCCACCATTTTTAATTGTTTATCAATCCAGGTTTATTATCACATGCATCTTTGTTCATATTATCCAAGGATGGCAATAATTCTGACCTTGACGAAGTTGATAAAGGTCATGTGTATTTTTGAAGTAGAACATGTTGTTGAAAATAAAATGAATCGGAGGACTATTTTATTGAAGTAATCTGTTCAAAGGGTGCAGAAAAACACCGCTCGAGTTCACCAACAACATGAAAGGACATTTTGCAAGCCAAGTAAATATTTGTCAGCAAAGTTAAAGTCCAAACATGAGCATTCAAGACCTAAAAAAAAAAAAAAAAAAAAAACCGTTTTTATACAGATACGGGAATAATGATGCGAGAAAGATCTTACATTTGCACTTTTAACAAAACACAGGATCTCATGACAAACAAAGAGCAAGATTTATCTAGTTTAATGTAGACGAAATGGTTTTCATGATTTCTCTGATCTTCAGATGCATGCTTATACTCAGAGCTCATTAATCATTTAAGGCGAGCGAATAGGAAAACATTTTTCCTCTCCATTAACATTTGCATATTATATCAGATGTGAAACAGACCCTTAAAATGTTGCTGCTTTTATTTTCATTTTCATTTGTTAACACAACAGTTTATTTATATTTGAATAGAAAAATATTAAATTGAAAGTTAAATGGCAAACGCTCGACTGCCGTTGTTGTTGCTAAAGAACCAACCGTTATTAGATTTAGGGGGCAAACACTTTTTCACACAGAGTTAAGTAGGTTTGGATTTTGTTTTCCCTTAATAATAACAACCTTCATCTATAAACTGAATTTTGTGTTTACTTGTGTTATCTTTGACTAATATTTACAACTCTTTAATGTTCTGAAACATTTAAGTGTTACAAACATAAATAATATATCAGGAAGGGGGCGAACACTTTTCAAATGTACTGTATGTGTGTGTGTGTGTGTGTGTGTGTGTGTGTGTGTGTGTGTGTGTGTGTGTGTGTGTGTGTGTGTGTGTGTGTGTGTGTGTGTGTGTGTGTGTGTGAGTCTTACCACAGCGATTACAGGGATGAGGACACCCAGATTACCAGCACTGCTGGATGCCTAGATAAGAGAAGAAACAACTGGCTTAAAACAGCATTCTAGACAGACTAAAACATTATATACAGCATATAAAAAAACTGCATATAAATCACAACGGCCTAATGTTACTAAATGAAACATGAGCTTTAGGACTCATCGATCTGTGTTTTGATCATTATTCTGAATCCGATGCATCTTTAGCAAAACAGACATGAATCCGATCTTTAATTCCAGTGCAATATGCAAATTTAACAGAGTACATATTAAACGAATGCTACCGATATGATCAAAAGTGCTGCCGGTGGCTGGCAACTGGCGGGGAAAAAGTTCATAGTTACAGTAATAACTTGAGATATGAGCGTCCCGACATACAAGTATTCAGAGATATGAGCAAACCTTCAAGCATTTTTGCTTTGAGATACGAGTAAAGATTTGAGATACGAGCAGTTTACAGATGCGACACTCGGAGCCCACGCCACCTCCTTCACTTCACGTGTTCGTCGACTAAAATAAGTGTTTGTGCGAGGAAAACAGCATGCGCGCGGGGGATTAAAATGAGCTCGCAGCTCCCGTTTTTCCGTGTGTAGATCTGTTATCCGTTCGCAGATGTAATTTACGAGCAAGCAAACATCAGTTTTGCGCTTGTTTCTTTTTGGCATGGATTTTTCTGCCATAACCGACTTCCGTACGCATCTCCCGCGAATCTTCTGTATTGTGTTTGCATTATTTACGTAATCTACGTAATCCCTCCTCCTCCTCACATGCCGTCATTATCTGCTACTGTATCGTGTGTCTCGAAGGAAAGAACTCACAATTAAAGCCACATTTTATCACAGGAATCCTTATATACTACAATTTGTGTGTGTGTATGTGTGTCTCTATAACAATTAAAACCATGTTTTTCCATTGTTATCAGCACTAATAAGGGAGTTATTTAGAGCGCCAGAACGGATTCATTTTTTCCCTGTTATTTCTTATGGGAAAAATGATTTGAGATACGAGCAACTCAAGTTACAAGCTCGTCCTGGAATGGATTATGCTCGTATCTCAAGGCATTACTGGATAAGTGTAGCAAGAGAATAAGGATACGGCAAGTCAAACACAGACTGACTTTGAGCGCCGGGCCTTTATCACTGGCGCGCTCGCTGGCTCTCTTGCCCTCCAGGCCGAGCTGGACGAACAGCTCCAGCAGATTGACCAGCAGCTCGTCCTCCAGCGGCTCCCCCTGCAGGTTAGCCGCGATATTGGCCAGGGCGTTTATCACAGCGAGAGAGCAGTGCCTGCAAACACATTTCACATTAAACCCCACCAGAAACGCACTGGATCATGGAGATAATGAACCTTTCAGAACTAAAGACTTGCTTCAGAGTTCAGCCAAACACATTGGGTTTCCATGTTTTATGGGGACTTTTCAGAAACATGGTTTTATACTGTTTTAACTGTATCTTCCCGTCCTCCGCACTAACAAATCCCTAAACCGACATGTCACACTAAACTGTCTGTGTTTCTACATTTCCAAAAATGTATTTAAGAAGATTGTCCCCATAAGGTAAACATTTTCTGTTATTTCTATTCTTGTGGAGTATTTGCTCCCGAAAACATAGGATTTACCAAGACCAACCCACACACACACACACACAAACAAACACACAAAAGCACAAGCACACAAACACATACAAACACACAATACCCCCCCCCTCCACACGCGGAAACAAACACACAAACCCACACACGCACACAAACCCACACATGCAAATAAACACACACAAACACACACACGCAAGCGCACACACACCTGTATCCGTGGTCCTTGTAGTCTCTGGTCGCAGAATAGACCACATTACTGGCTTTAACGCTGATCTGCTGGAACAGGTTCCAGACCTCCTGATAAATGTATTGCTGTAATAAAACCACACAATGAGTCAGAGAAACACAAACGACACCTGCCGCATCACTTTAACCAAGATCAGGGGGTAAAAATCAACCGTGGGCGGCTTATGACTCATAAATGATGTCCTTAACATCACAATATTCTAGAGTGAGCAACAGATACATACAATAAATACAGTTTCATTAGAGAAGTCAGAGAATTTTTTATTGTATGGTATCGGAAAACTTAAAACCATTCAATGATTCAGAATCAGACCTTTTTTAGATCTTGTTTTCCCACTCAAAACCCAAGATCATCAGCTCAGATTAATGAATCCTACGATCAATCAGTTCCAAAACATCATCGGATTATAATATTGCATAACAAGTCTTATGAGTTAAAAGTTCAGTCATTTTCGACCCGCAACAGCAAAAGAGTGAAGATTTTAAAAGACTTTACCTTTGTTTTGGCCAGGGATGCATGATATATATCGCCCACCATATGTTCATTTTTAATGTTAATGTTATCGGTCCAATAAGAAGATTATATATTAAAGCTGATAATAAGGGATTATTTCCTTCAGATGTTCATCACGATGAGTTTGATTTGCTTGCGGTATGATTGAAATCACTTGAGAAAGAAACTGCATCATGGTGAGACTTTTGTTTTTGTATTCAGTCTCTCAAAAATTACATTCACAATTGGATTTAGATCGATCAGCAAATTAATCAGTCATCAGCTTTCAAATGTAAAGAATTATCCATATCGGCGCATCCATAAGTTTTGGCTAAAACAGGTTCCTAATTGTTTCCAAAAAAAAAAAAAAAAGTTTCAAACCTTCATTTGTGCAATTATCAGACACTTTTATTTTGCTTTTCCTTTTCATTTTTTAATATTATTAATTTATCTAATATTTAATAAAGAGCGTGTTCTTTAAACCATTCTTAAATTAAAAACAATTGAGTTTAATTTCTACATTTGGACCGAGTTGCTATTGAATAATCCAATAAAAAAAATTTTTATTATGGTCATTATTTTTTCAAAGCATGTTCTCAAATTTGTCTTTATATTTCTATTTACATTCATGCATTCCAATCAGTTCTTGCTTTCCCTGGGAATCGAACCTATGATCTTGATGTTGCAAGCGCAATAATCTACTGATTGAGATCTTGGAAAGCTCACTCAAAAAAAAAAAAAAAAGTGTGGCACTTGCAACATCAAGGTCATGGGTTCGATTCCCAGGGAAAGCAAGAACTGATTAAAATGTCAATGTGTTTCTTGAATGCGATGATAAAAGCAGCTGATAAATGCATGAACGTAAATGTATTCGTTGTTTAATTCCTTCCAGTCCAGTGAATTACTGTAATTATGCTTGAAACTGGACAGCTAATTCTGTACAAGAAGTAAGACTGACTCCATGCGCGCTGCTCATGCCGCTCTACACACCGAACAGCTGTAATTACGTGTAGATCAGAGCCTTACGTTTCCCGTGATGACCATGCAGCCCAGCTGGTCTATAATCAGCACGTCTAGCGGCGAGGGCGGCTGGCAGAACTTCTGCTGCAGGATCTGCAGGATGGGCTCCATGACTTTGGGACTGTCCCTCATGGCCACGGCGATGTGACCCAGCGCTCGGATGGTGTGGTCCGGGATGAGATGGGCATCCCTGCGGAGAAACACACCCACGCAATCAGCCAACATCACTCAACGAGACGGAGCAGGCATGCGTGGGATTCCTCACTTGTCATTTTCCTGCGAGATGTAGAGCCGGTTTGACAGGCTGGCCAAGAACGCCTCCACGATCACCGGATCCATAGTGAGACCGGCTATCAGACACCTGCAGACGACAGGGAGGGAATCAGGCGGAGCGGGAGTTTAAACACCACCAATTTATCCTTTTCTCCATCTCTTTTTAGTGTGTGATGTTGCTGTTCGAGGATGAAACAGCGGATTTTTCTCTGAACTCCTGAAACGCCTCTATTGAGTCTTGAGGAACAAACGCTCACAATATTCCTCATTATCATAATTCATGCGCAGAATAAAGGGGCGGGGCTTGAGAGTGAGTCGTGTGTTGAAACTGCCGGTTATGGGAAGGGGCGGGACATTTCCCAAACACACTGGAAGCTCTCGGCCAATCACAACACACCGATCCAGCCGACCAATCAGAGCACAGTGTGCTTTCAGAAGGAGGAGCTTCATAGAGACAGGAACTAAACAGAGCGTTTCTGACAGACTGGGAAGAGACGGATATGGGGAAAATAATCATCATTCAAGCAGGAAAACAACAGCAAGGGCATAATATGGCCTCTTTAAAATGCTCTCTTCCTAGAAAACAATGGGAATGGGAATGTTTACATGCACTGATTTTGTCAATCCGAATGAATCAATCAGAGTTGTTTAAGAAATTTGTAAATCAGACACAAACTTTGTAATCAGATTCATACATTTGTTTGAGAGAGAGAGAAAGATAGATGGAGGGGGAGAGAGAGAGAGAGAGAGAGAGAGAGAGAGAGAATAAAATGGCCACGGGAAGCTACAGTGATTCAGACCTGCAGATGTTGTCGATGGAAATGTCTCTGAGCTGCTCATACATGGACGGCTGGTCTTTCCTGTTGGACAGGCTGATGGTGGGCTGATTCTCACTGGTCACGTTAATCCTGATCCCGCCGCCTCCTAAAGCACAGTTGCATTTATTCAGGGATATAAACACTGCAATCCTGCATGTGAGGAGCAAACAATACAGATAAACAAACCGCTAGATCAGAAAATAAATCAAATGGATAAAGAAATAGATGAATAGTGTGTAAAATAATAAATGAGATAAATAGAAGTTATTTTTATGAAGAGTAACTACACAACTCTGCAGGATTCAGAGACGCCGAACTGACCTGAACTGCACTGACTGTGATACTTATAGAGTTTCACCAGAACCGCCGACGGAACCACCAGGAAATCCTTCAGAGAGACGGTGGCGGAGTGAGCGATGACAGGGAAGCGCTCGCACAGACGGCCTAAACCCTGAGACACACACACACACACACACACACACACACACACACGTCAGAAAACACATGCAATCTCACATCTTTGTTTATATTGTTTTCCTGTGACCACTGTAAAGATGCTTTGAAACAATCTGTTCACTATATAAAAAAAGGTGACTTGACTTGACTCACACACACACACACACACACACGTCTCCGGGAGCACATGCAGTCTCAGACACACACACACACACACGCACGTGTCAGTGAGCACATGCACACGCGCACACACACACACACACACACAGTCCTGGTCTCCGTCTCTCTTCACCTGTAAGCAGCAGATGAGCAGCGGCATGTGGGCGATGATCACTTTACTGGATGTTTTGGACTGAAGCTTCTCGGAGAGTTTAGTGCACAGATTCTCAGCTCCTGCAAGAGCAATCAATGCAATCACTTTATTCAGAAACACACAACTCCAACCCAGACACGAGACACAACTCTTATTTACTCCTATGACATTATGCAGGAGGAGACGCGACTTACGGACCGGATTTTTACATTCCTGCATTTATCAGCTGCTTTTATCATCGCATTCAAGAAACACATTGACATTCTAATCAGTTCTTGCTTTCCCTGGGAATCGAACCCATGACCTTGATGTTGCAAGCGCCACTCTCTACTGTTAGACACAGGAAATCCTCTGGATATTATTTATATAACAATATAGTTTAGCTTTCAGTTTTTCATTTTAAATTTCTTTAAAGTTATAGTCATCTTCATTTGTTTGATTTTAAATAAATAAAAAAAATAAACATTTTTGATTTATTTATTTTGCTAAAAAAAAAAAAGGTCCGTAATTTTAGTACTTTTAAATTATTAAAAAATTTTAAATTCAGTGTAGAAACGACTTTCCCTGAGAAATTGCTAGTAAATTTCACATTTAAATTTAATGAAATTGTATTTTCTTGTTTAACTTTATCTTGTTTAATTTTAATATTTTCTAGGTTGCATTTACAAAATCACTTTTCCATCTAAAACTTTCATTTCAAAAAGTTTTTAATTGTTTTAGTTACTGTTTTACGATATAATATATATGAGATAAAAGAAACAAAACAAATAGATAAATATAAAATATAGAAAAAGAAAATAAATGAACTAATACAAAATTAATAAATAGATAAATCTCTCTCTCACACCAAAATTGATATATAGGAAAATAGCTAAAAATAAAACAAACATCTGATAAACAAATAGACATAAGAAAAAAGATTAAATCAAGAAACAAAAAGACAGACGAATGGATAGATGATAGATAGATTTTAGTTCAAGTTTTAGTAATTTAGTTGTGCTTTTGTCATTCATTTGCTTGTATTTAATGATCTTAAAATATGTATAATTTAGCTTATTTTAGTTAGTTATTTTAATTCAGTTTCAGCTTTTATGAAATTATTTAATTTTGAAATTGCTATTAAATTTAATAAAAAGTTACAAAGAATCTGCAATTTACTGAATTTACATTGAAACATTAAAATAGTACTTTCCTGTTAAATGTATTTTAAAAAAATAAAAAACTTTTTACAATGTAGCCAACTTTTCTAATTTTCTTAAGTTTTTCCATCTAATACTTTCATAAAAATATACATTTTAAAACACAAATGTGAGATTTCAGAAAAAATTCTGAAATTATGTGACAGATTCACTCAGAAATTGCTAGTAAATTTCACAGATAAATGAAAAGTAACATTAAATTAAACATGAAAATTTAAAAGGAGAAAGACTGAGATATTGCCTTAAAAATATTAAACCCTGTTATAACAAAAATGGAAAGATTGATGAAAGCTCAAATAAATGTTTTCTTTAAAACAATTCACAGTAAGACCTGAAACGTGCCTGATGAAAATAGTCTATATAGAAATTGTAATTCTTATATATAACACAATCCCTCCCTGAAAGTGTGTGACAACATGCCCCGGCCTTCATCGTATGCGCTGTACTATAAACACACAGCCGTCAGTGATCGGCGGGATTCGACAGACCTTGCTCATCTTTGACGGCCCACACCATGAGGTCCACACAGGCTGCGTTGGCATGACAACGGAGCTTGAGAGGACTGGGTTCCCCTGGCAACCGCTCCTCATGGAGAACCCGCTGGAGCTCCGATTGGCTGCTGCTGAACTGCTCCAGCACGAAGTCATGAACCTCTTTAACGAAGCTCGTCTGCACATCTATATGTTAACATGAAACGTTCGCAAAGGTCAAGCACAAACAGATGATCCAGCAGGAAGAAACACGATTAATAAAGCGTTCAGCTTAGAGAACGGCTCAGGTTGGATTGAGATTTCAGCCACCTTTCATGTAATAGAGCGTGTCCCGCAGCATCTTGAACATGCTGACATACAGCGGGTCGCTGAAGGCTTTGTAAAAGAGATCGACAGCTGGATTCGCCTTCAAAAAAAAAAAAAGAATTAGGAGGGATAAACAGCAACTTGTTTGTGATGTTTTTTGCAGACAAAATACAGTAATGCCTTGAGATACGAGCATAATCCGTTCCAGGACGAGCTCGTAACTCCAGTTGCTCGTATCTCAAATCATTTTCCCCATTAGAAATAACAGAAAAAAAATTAATCCGTTCCGACCCTCTAAAAAACTCCCTTATTAGTGCTAATAACAACGGAAAAACATGTTTTTAATTGCTATAGAGACACACACACAATATGATCCAACACAAAACATTTACTCGCATCTCAAAGCAAAAAATTGTTCGATGGTTTGCTCGTATCTCAGAACACTCGTATGTCGGGACGCTCATATCTCAAGGCATTCATGTACTCTATAATGGTTTTTCTGCTGACAGGATTGATCTTTTGTGTAGCAGCTCGACAGTAAATCCTTTAACCTTAAAGAAAGAGTAAATGAAACATCTGGTGAAGCTTTACCTCCTTAACCTCGATCACGACAGCGTCCAGCGTCTTTAGAAACGAGTCGGAGACGAAGTGCTTCACCTGCAGAAACAAGAGATACATTGAGACGATTCAGCTCAAGTCATCTTTATTTCTGTAGTGTTTTATGCAGTACGGACAGATTCAAAAGCAGCTTCACGGAAATAAGACGATAATGATGCAAATTCTGCTGTAGAGTTAATCGTTAGAAGATTCAAACACCCACTCAGTATTAGTTCTATCTTTAGATCAAAGAAGTACTGCTATATTTTGATTGAGATTCATTCAAACTCATCCAGTAATGAAACAGCGGCTGTGTCTGAAATCCCCTCATACTCTTGAATACACCACTATTTGAGGAGACAGACGTTTGTTGTCGTGTCCGAAACCACAGAATAGATTTTAATGACAGTATATTTATTAGTGGACGTTATCGAGTGCACTCATTCAATTGCACCATGATAATGTGTACAACTGATGAACACACAAGGGTTAGAGAATACCCATAATGCACTGCGAGGGTGAGCCGAATGAATTCCCGAGTCGAATCATCCGTCCATCCACTTTCCAAACCGCTGGTCCAATGTGGGTGCAGCGTAATATCAGACGGGTATAACCTCTTCTTTAATTGATTATTAAATTGTTGAGTTAATGTTTATATGCTAGTTTCTATCACAGAGTTCAAGATAAATCTTTTCATCACTACTGGAGCTGTTTCTGTTTACTGAGTTTCAAATGATTATTAAACAGCACAAAATGGGCAAAAGCGGCACCTTCTGCCACTTTCAGAGTCTGTTCACTCACTCGCTTTCATTCACTCCTTCAACTGGACTATATAAAAGAAACAGGGAATAGTGAATGAGGGTATGAGGGGGCGATTTCAAACAGTCTAGTGACGTATTTTAATCATTCGCTCAAGAGATTCATTCAAAAACACTGATTCATCCAGTGATGAAACAAGCAAAGTCTTTATGAGTGAGTCATTGAATCATTCGCTCAAGAGATTCATTCAGAAACACTGATTCATTCTGTAATGAAATGAGTGAGTTATTGAATCATTCGCTCAAGAGATTCATTCAGAAACACTGATTCATTCTGTAATGAAATGAGTGAAGTCTTTGAGTGAGTCATTGAATCATTCGCTCAAGAGATTCATTCAGAAACACTGATTCATTCTGTAATGAAATGAGTGAGTCATTGAATCAGTCGCTCAAGAGATTCATTCAGAAACACTGATTCATTCTGTAATGAAATGAGTGAGTTATTGAATCATTCGCTCAAGAGATTCATTCAGAAACACTGATTCATTCTGTAATGAAACAAGTGAAGTCTTTGAGTGAGTCATTGAATCAGTCGCTCAAGAGATTCATTCAGAAACACTGATTCATTCTGTAATGAAACAAGTGAAGTCTTTATGAGTGAGTCATTGAATCATTCACTCATAAGATTAGCTCAAAAACAAAGATTCATCAAGTAGTGATTTGGCTGCGTCCGAAAACTTAGGCAGCAACTTGTGGTCTCGCAGACTGGGAGCCATTGAATCATTCATTCACACCTGTTTATTTAAAAGGATAATTCATTCAAATTAAGTATTTTTTTTAAATAGACTGCAGCTCTATTTCACTGTAAATCAGCTCTAAAACACAGTGTCATTATCCAGATCTGACGGCTCTGTCAATGGATGATAAACCCGTTTCTGTTCTTCTGTGTATTTGGGTAACTATCATGTTAAAGACGTGTTCCTTTTAGCAAATTAATTTCTCATTATGTACAGGAAATACTGTATGGTATCAGATAACAGTTTCACTGTCCATAACTAATGATGTCATGGGCAAATATTCACATAAGGAGTTTATTAATACACCCTGTATTATCTGCCAAACTAGGTGAAAATCACATTAAGTGAGTGTGTGTTTGTGTCGTATGTATGACTGTGTGTGTCTGTCTCTGTGTGTGCATGTGTGTGTGTGTACCATCTGTAAGAGGCGTCTCAGAAGCTCTACAGGGACGTTTATTTCCTGTCCGCTGGCACCGATGAAGAGAGGAGAGATGGAGAAGCTGGAACTGACGGTCGTAAAGTAATAATCTGGATTCACAACACCGCTATCAGACAGATAAGAGCCTGACAAAACAAATCAACGACAACAAACAACCAGATTTACATGTTCTGAAGAAAACATCAGCGGAAATCAGTGCCATAACGATGTTTAACCGGCTCAACACAATCTGTGATCTTCTGGTCGGTGCATATGATGAATTATTAAAGCAGCAGCACACTCTCCTAACAACACAACATTCAAATCCTGCACAACTTTAAAGGGTGCCATTATGCTTTTAGAGACGTGTGTAATATGTGTGTTTGTGAACGTAAAATGAGATTTTGTCTCCTAAAAGTACGTCGAAGTGAACTGAAACGAGTCGTCAGTAATTCAGTCTCACTTCCTGCTGAACATACAGAGGTTTGTAACTCATTAGCATAAGTCCCGCCTCTGGTGTTGATTGGCATCTGTTTGCTCCGCCCTCAATCCCTGTCTAAAGAGTTTTAGACGCTGTTTTCCACTTTGATGAGATCGATACGGTAAAACCCACAGCATCGTTACTGTTCGTAGCTGCCAATCAAGAGCTGAGATTCACATATGATAATGAGCACTTGGGTTCTGACCAATCAGAGCAGAGCAGATCTCAGAGGGGCGGGGCTTAGAGAGACTGAATCTACAAACGAAGCGTTTCAGACGCTGAGAGAAAGAGCTGATGCTGCAGTGGATGTTATGAGAGAATTAAACTGTTTCTGATGTTGGATGCATGTGAACCTGTTGCAGGAGACTCTGAAACAACATTAAGAAGCTTTAACAGCGCAATAAGGGCACTTTAATACACAGTAACACTATTATCAACAGCGATGACCGACCACTAACTATCAGACAATCAACAGTGAGTCAAAAAATCTTAAGCAAGTTGAATTAAAACAAAGACGCAGAGAAACTTAAGGTGCTTATACATGAAATCTGCTGAAGAATGTTCAGACGTTAAAACCGCTTAACCTCACATTACCTTCAAAATACTGCGGGCCTGAAGCTGTGGGAGAGCAGGGCGACGGCCCGCCCCGGTCCGGACTCACCTGCAAACACAACACCATTACATCTGCTGAACGCAAACAACAACTGTTTTTCCAAAATGTGCATCACATGACTAGAGAACAGTGTGTGTAATACTATATCCCACAATGCAATGTGCTCAACTTGACCTTTTCCAGTTTGATTAATGAACAAGTACTTTCAATCGTGATTTTTAACAGTTTTAGATCAGACTGCCATGGGATAAGACATTTTTTCACTTCATTTCATTTTTTTTGGTGCATATTCTTCCAGTAATAAACATTTAATTTGATTTACTCTAAACATATACGATTGTTTGCATATTTTTCAATAAGAATGAGTTTTTTCATTTAAATAATTTTTGCACATTTTTCAATTCATGATTTATTTACAAACCATTTATTTTCTACATTTTCAAATATGTTCATTAAATAATTTTATTTACTCTAAATAATCAAAAATATTTGTATCAACTTTATCAAATTTACTTTAAAATGTTTAGCATGGCAAAATATTTTTTTTTAAATGCATCCTTTTTTATTTACTACCTAAAATAATTTTGGCGAAATGCATTTAATTTTTATAAAATTGTTTGCAATATTTTTTTGCATATTTCAATAAACCACTTTATCCCCGAGTTAAACAGACATGAATTACACAACATAAGGTCGTGTGACTATGTAAAATTTTCTTTGAAACTTTTATCATTGCATAATGCATCCTTTTTTTAATGCAAGTAATAGGCAATATGCTGCACTAAACAGTATGCAAGCACTCCGTTGCGCACACATCCATAGACAGAGAGATGGCGCCGACCTGTGCGTCAGGGTTGGCAATGCCACTCTTGCGTCTCAGTGTGTCTCCCTGGCAGGCCGTCAGCAGGGAGCTGGGCAGAATCGAGCGGAAGTCATTGAAGGATCTCCTCCGGATGACCTCGGTTTCCACAGACACGCGGTGAGCCGACTGCGGCGCTCCTCGCGGGAAGAGCTGCGAGAGGAGGGGCTCGGCGCCGTTACCATAGCGTCCAAAAGCTCGGCTCACACCCAGAAGACACGGGACAGCATACCTGCACAGGTACACTGCAGAAACAAGACGCGAGTCAGATGGTGCCGACTCAAGAGCGTGTGTGAAATGCTCCAGGGAATCACCTTTATCTTGGTTCTCGGGCGTCTGGCAGATCTCCAGCAGAGACTGCATTACTTCCATCACGGCTTCCAGAATCTGGACGGAGAGATATTAAATGAGTGCAAGGGAAACATAACACGGAAAAACGGAGATGCTGTGAAGATCAGACCTGCGGGCGAGACTCTGGGTCTCTCTGAGCGACATCAGACAGCAGCGTCACCAGACAGAAGCTGAAGCTCTCCGCCATGGGGAGAGTCTCTGTTCGCACAGCAAAAACAAGCTGGATTTTAAGCGTTTATCCATTTTACATTCATGCATTTATCAGCTGCTTTTATCATCGCATTCAAGAAACACATTGACATTCTAATCAGTTCTTGCTTTCTCTGGGAATCGAACCCATGACCTTGATGTTGCGAGCGCCACTCTCTACTGTTAGAGATGCAGGAAAGTCTACACATGGAAACACTTTAAATTTAACACTCATCAAACGCCAAATGAGAGTAAAAATCGGCTTTGGTCAGTGTATGAAACTCTCAGACACCGTTAACATTTTTATAAACATGCATGAATGATCGGGACACTGACGAGCCAGCGCTGCATCATCACCAACACTCAATCCATGACAATTTATTCAAGAGCAAAAAGATCAGTAAAACAGTGTAATATTATATCAGTGTAAAACAGCTGTTTTCTATGTGAATATATAGTAAAGTGTCATTTATTCCTGTGATTAAAGCTGAATTTATTAGATGATAAATACAGTAAAACAGTGTAATATTATATCAGTGTAAAACAGCTGTTTTCTATGTGAATATATAGTAAAGTGTCATTTATTCCTGTGATTAAAGCTGAATTTATTAGATGATAAATACAGTAAAACAGTGTAATATTATATATAAAGTCAGATAACGATGCATGAGAGAAGAATAAGCAGCTGGTACCTTTACACTTCCTCCCAGCATTCTCCTCCACCCATTGCACTCTGGGTAATCCCTTGAGCAGACTCAACAGGTAACTCACCACGGTGTCTTTGTGCTGGGAAAGACAAATAATCACACACAAACCGTGTTGGAATGATGCAAACTTGATCTGAATATGCTTGCAAATCAACTATATGCTTTAAAACAAGCAAAGAGAAAGATATGATGTAATATTTACATCAGATGCAGGACGACAAGCTAAACTGAGTGCATTTATCCAGCTTTAATCTGGTTTAGAAGTGAGTTTCTCTCACAAACGTATCTATTTGAAGGTCATAGGTCAAAAACAAGCAGTCACCTGTAAATCGGACTCGACTAGGAACACAGCCAGTGCGATGACGGCATCCCTGCGCCGGACGTCCAGACTGAAGACGCCACGGCTGTCACACGGACACATGCACAACAACTTCTGCACCTGATGGAGAAAGACATGAAGCATCAAACCGTCCCGATTTAGATGTTGATCTTATCAGCTGGCACAATAAAACGCTCAAGCTCCCTCTAAAGACGAGCGCAAACAGATCTATCAGCCATCCGTCCAACAAGAACAACCCGTTAAGAGAATCACGCATGTGTATAATCGCCTGCCAATGAAGCCAGAAGTGCATGCGAGGAAATGCATGATCACGCATGGAAGACGAATCTGTCTCAAAAAGAAGTCTACGCCTGCTGCGTTACATTATATAGTACATGTTCTAATAGTAGAACATACTCTTTCCTGTCGCTCCATCAGTAGAGAGTGTGCTTGCAATGCCACGGTCATGGGTTCGATCCCAGGGAAAGCAAGAACTGGTTCAATGCGTTTCTTGAATGCAATGAAAGTCGCTTTGGATAAAAGCATCTGCTAAATGCATAAATGTAAACGTAAATAAATGCATCAGGAAACACCAGCACTGCTGTGTAACATTTACATTTACGCATTTTATCCAAAGCGACTTGCATTGCATTAAGAAAAACATCCACATTCTAATCAGTTCTTGCTTTCCCTGGAAATCGAACCCATGACCTTGATGTTGCAAGCGCTGCTCTCTCCTGATGGAGCGACAGGAAAGTGTAAGAGCCTCTAGAAACGCGACAGCTGTGAAAACATTGCTTTCAGTTTCATAAAAAAAACATGCATTTATAAAAAATAAACAAGCATTCAAAGTTTGGTTTTTATGCAAAATGTAAGCAGCTTTAGAACTGATGAAGTGCATTTATTCAGCTCAAGCAACCCGGACTTTCATGCTTTTTTAATTGATACATTGTTTCGAGGGGTTTCTGGCATATAAAGCATAGGAAGTCTCGCGCAAACTGTAATTGTATATGCAATTTCAGATTCGCATAACAAACGTTTAAACTCGAGTAAAACGCATGTTGCACTGCTGCGCAACAAACTTGCACGCGCCGCATTCTGTGCCACCTGTCGCGTGCGTCGCGATCCTGCAGCACGACAGCACAACGACGCGGCGCGTGACAGTCGCTGTTTGCGCTCGTACCTTCTCGACGGGCGCTGGTCGGTGCGCTGCCAGGGAGCGCGCGAGCGACAGCACCGTGTTGAAGTAGAACTCGCGCGAGCCGCCGCGCGTGCCCATCATTCACGATACGCCACGGGACAGTGGGAAACACGCAGGCGAGGAATCCTTCTGATGCCCGCGGAGAAGAACCGGAGAACCGAAGAACCCCAGCGCAATACGGAAAGAGTGGAGGCACAAATAACAGCCGATGAAGAGAGACTGAGCGCGAGGCGTGTCCGTGTTAAAGCATCATCAGTGTGTAGATCATCTTATTGGCTAATACACAACTGATGAGTGTTTACACACAACTAGTGAAAGTTTTCACACAACTGACGAATGTTTACTCACAACTTATGAAGGGTTTTATATATATATATGTATATATATATATATATATATATATATATGTGTGTGTGTGTGTTTGTTTTTTAAAATAAAAATGCAATTAAGAAATCGTTTTGACAGTTTTCTCCACTGAATACTGAGAACAGGAGAGAAATTTATAACAGTGTTTCTACAACACCACATCACATTTCTGTAATGTTTCTATTTAATACTTATAAATAAATAATGTTCGTTTATTAAATAATAATTAATAACAACAACAGCATAATAATAATAATACACTTGTTATCATTTGAAGAAATTAATATATTAAAATGACTATTTATAAAATATATTATAATTTATTTATTCTTGTTTAGATTATTTATACTTTATTATAATTATAATTAGTAGTGGACTTAATATGTTATTATGTAAAAAATGTATATCATAATAATAGTTACTATTATTGCTGTTGTTATTATTAACTAAGAATATATTGTTACTATTAATCGACTATATTCATACTTATTGATAATTCTAATTATTATTAGTAGGATTAATAAATGATTATTTATATTACTAATATATATAAAAAATATTCATGGTGTTATTGTTAATCGACAATATTAATAATTAATAATAATAATTATGATTAGTATAATTAAACTTTAATTGTTTATATTGATAATTCATTATAATACTTAATCATTATTTAAGTTATGTTTTTCAGTAAGAATATTTATAATTAATAATAATATTTATTATTAGTAGTAGTAGTACAATATATTATTAATTGGCTATATTCATACTTATTAATAATAATAATTATTAGTAAAAATAATTAATTATTGTTTATTTCATTATTATTTATAGTAACACTTTATTATTATTGATGTTAATATATTATTCATTAAGAATATTTACAAGTAATAATAAGACTTAGTAGTAGTAGTAGAATAATATATTGTTATTTATTGTAATTATTATTTATAAACAAAATAATGACAACAATACCAATAATAATAACAATTGTTGTTATTATTCTTACTATTGTAGGCTAAAAATGAATGTTGCCATTTATTATAATGAAATTTAAAAGTGTGTTTTGTGTCTCTATCTCCGTTTTCACTCCTTTAATAATAAACAACTGTGAAAAGTGGAAATGGGCGGAAACAAAAAGTATAGGGGAGGAGCATAAATGACGTCAACACGTCAGCACCGGAAGTGGCTTCGCCATTAGCGTTAGCTCAGCGATTAAAGGTACAAATCTACACTTTTATCCACACAATACAACAAATACATCCACTATATCGTGTTTTAATAATAGAGACAGAGAGGAAATGTTGTTGGAGACGGTGTAGGGTTTATTTAAAGGTTGTTTTGAGGATCATACAGAAGATCAGACGGTTTTCTACAGCATATTCAGTTTAAATGTAGTTAAACAACTCATATATTATGAAATATTGGCTGGTTTTAAGTCGCTTGGTCCATATATGCATGTTTACCGATGCTATGTCAGTGACAGTTGTTTGTCCAGGAATATATTCACAGAGAACCATGTTTTGTTTTGTATATTTACCATAGTTGACACTTATATTATTTCAAGCGTTTGCTTTAACTGTCTTATTTATTAATTCATCTTATTATTATGTATATTATTTAATATACATACATATATATATATATATATATATATATATATATATATATATACACACACACACACACACACACACACACACACACACACATCAGCTGGAGATTTTCATCGCATTCAAGAAACACATTGACATTCTAATCAGTTCTTTCTTTACCTGGGAATCGAACCCATGACCTTGATGTTGCAAGCGCCACTTTCTACTGTTTAAACTACAGGAAAGCCAATGTAAGAGCTGTGCTGTTTGTCTCGTCTCACTCACACACAGGATGTCTTTCTACCCCAAATCCCACAATCCTTTCGCTGATGAGGATGATGAAGAGGACTCGGCCCGCGCAGCTCCGAGAGGCTTTAACTTCGACGATGATCCGGAGGAGAGTTCGCTGAGTCCGGCAGAGAGACGGCAGAGGCAGCTGCAACAGGAAGTGATGCGTACGGCGCAGTCGGCCGTGGACAGCAGCCACCGCTCACTCGGACTCATCTACGAATCGGAGAAAGTCGGAGCCGAAACGGCAGAGGTGAGAGGGACCTCTTAAAGGGACAGTACATCCAAAATAAAAGTTATCCCATAATTTACTCACCCCCAAGCCATCTGAGGTGTGTGACTTTCTTCTTGAACAATCAGAGTTATACTATAAAACATCTGGGCTCTTTTTTCAAAGCCAGAACTTTTAAATTTCTGGCTTTGGCAGTTTCATTTGAATCGTTTGTTCTCCACAGGAACTGATTCGTCAGGGCGAAGCTTTGAAACGCACCGAGAGGATGATTGACAGCATGGAGCAGGACATGAGGACGAGCCAGAGGCACATCAACACCATCAAGAGTGTGTGGGGAGGAATGGTCAACTACTTCAAAGGCAAACCGGAACCTGCCAGACCGGCACAGAAGGACCAGCCGGTGTCGTACGAGGCCAACAGCAGGTGCAGAAAACACTCCGGAAGTTTACATGCCTGTGTGTCTAACAGTAGAGAGCTGCGCTCGCAACATCAAGGTCATGGGTTCGATCCCCAGCTAAAGCAAGAATGTTTCTTGAATGCGATGATAAAAGCGTCTGATTAACACACACACGGTTCGTTAATCTGACTAAACACTGGAAAACACTCGTCTCGTTGTAAACGTGAGATCTGAGACGGTACATCAACATTTACTGCCTCGCTTTAAATAAAGATCTCAGTCAGGAAAGAGTCCAAGAGTCTGAATGTTAACTAACACGGTTTTGTCTGGTGATGTTAGTTTACAGAATGCAATTGCGGAGAGTAAAAAGCAGGAAGACAAATATCAAGCCAGCCATCCCAACCTCCGGAAACTGGACACATCTGGTAAACACACACACACACACACACTCAACATAGACACACACTCACTCACTTTTATAGACTCAGACACACACTCTGACTTGATAAAGGTGACACACACGCACACACTCAACACACACACTCTCAAAACACATACACTCAACACACACCTCACACACACACTCACTCATCTCACACTCAACACACACACACTCACACTCAACACACATACACTCAACACACACATTCACTCATCTCACACTCACTCATCTCACACTCAACACACTTGCACTTAAACACACACTCAACACACATACACTCAAAACTCACCTCACACATACACACACATTCACTCACACACTCGATAGTCTACAAACGGCAGTATTATTTAGCGTTTACAAAGCTTTTCAAAACTTTAAATTGTTAAAACAGTTGCTTTGCAAGATGATACACTCGAATCAACAACTGCAGATGTTTAATTCAAAGTGTAATTATTAAATGCAATTAACAAATCATCTCATGCCACCGTATCTATAATGGGTCTGTATAATATGTTATTTTACTCAATTATAGGGTGTTTTGTTTGGTTAATGAGGGCAATAAGAGACAATGAGCGATACATTTGTTACAGTATTTAAGCATGTTTGCTAACTGTATTTATGTTAAATAACTTTTTAGTTCACATATAATACTAACATACAACTCTTGGTTTAGTAACTGTTGAAATGAGCAATAATAAATGCTTTACAAGTGTTTTTCGTTCATGTTAACAAATGGAACCTGATTGTAAAGTGTTACAGTGTTACTATAAACTACAACTATTTTTTTGTCAATGCGTCATTAAAAAACACATTTCGTAACAGTTATCGCCTGAAATAGACACTGAATCAGAATAAGAAACGTGTGTTTGAACAGGATTCGGAGCTTCTGCTTCCCTGGATAACGGGCCGTCCGATCAGAACGGATATCCGAAGAACAAGCAGCTGCGGGCGGCACATCAACATCTGGACAACAACCTCGGTGAGAACCACGAGAGCGGTTCTTCTGCTCGATCGCTCACAGCCAGCATGTGACGTGTGTTTGTGTCTGCAGACGAGATGTCGTCGGGTCTGAGCCGGCTGAAGAACCTGGGTCTGGGGTTGCAGGCGGAGATCGACGACCAGGACGTTTCTCTGGACTCTTTGCTCAACAAGGTCGACACGATGGACGGCAAGATCAGCTCCACCAACCGGCAACTCAAAAGCCTCAAATAAGACTGAGTGTGACGTCACTTCCTTGATCCACCCTGCTTAAAAACATTGAGGGAAGTGTGTGTGTGTGTTGGAGAAGGAAGAGAGAAGTTATGCCTTCATTCATTCAATCAGTCGTCACTAACATAAGTCCGATGCTCTGTGCGAGATCGCTCGAGATCGATGTGAATAAACCACTTTGTTAGAGATGCAAACTCCAGACTTCAACCATTTTACCTTAAACTGAACGCCTAGATTAGAAATCACAGTCTATTCCCATTGTTTTGCACCCTAATGAGAAATCAGCTTTCCTTCACTTTTATAATGATTTCCTCATGTGATTTCCTGCTCGTACGGCACACTAACCGAGTACTGTTTATAAAGTTGATCAGATAGTGAGATAAAAAGATATTGATCTGCCTTACTGATGTTCACGCTTCGTCTCAGAAAGAGTGACTCATTTCACCACATACAGAGATTAATACTCAATCTTCCTGTCAGTCACTATTGTGAAAGAAAATCACGTTATTTCATCTTTCAGCTCGATTTATTAGGGAAGCTTTGTATGATATATATATATAATACTATAGTTTCTGCATCATCTGGAAGGCTTTGTACAGATGTTGTACTCCTAATAAAGCTGGATGTGACATGGAATGTGAATATAAATAAAATGTTTTCATTTGTAAGTCACTTCGGTAGATTCAAAAACGTTGTCAGAAGAGCATGCAGTGCTGCCGAATCATTTTGTTTGTACATGTACCTTGTGATTATTCGAGTACTATTATAAATATAATGGTATGTTTATTTTAGTACTGGTCTATATCAGTAATAAACCCTCTAATACTAACATAGTTTCTCTAGTTTAAGTGGTGTTTGCCAGATCTATCCACTAGATGGCGATACATCACATCTTGACAAGCCATTAAAGGGATAGTGCACCGAAAAAGTAAAATTTTTGTCCTTTATTTTACTTTTTTCAAACCTTAATGAGTTTCTTTTGTTGAACAGAAAAGATGATTTTTTTTCCTCACAAAAAAATTTGTTTACCAAACAATATTTTTCCCCCGTCAATTGTTCGGTTTTCCACATTCTTTACAATATCTTATTTAGTGTTCAACATTTAAAAAAACAAAAACACAACTCATACATGTTTGAAAGAAATTGTGGGCAAGTAATTAATGACTAAATAAAAATTTTGTGATGAACTGTCCTTTTAAGGTAGTTATTGAAACCTTTAACTAATTATTAAGTTCCGTATTTACTTTATCGTCAGAAAGGGGGAAAAAAGCTCAAATGAAAATATCTGGTGAACGAGCTCGAAAAACGTTTAGTTTGGAGATTAAGGAGTGAAGTTGCTCCACACATTCATTATCATTCTTTCCCACGTGCACATCTGCGCGCGCGACCCAAAGCCTTCATTAACGGTTCACGCCAGCAGCTGTTTTTCGCGGGAAACTGACTTACTGGCGGCTGTTTTCACTGAGGTAAGTTTTGCGCGGTTTATTATGTAATCAGTTTCCTCATTAAGTCAGAAAATTACTAGTAAACATAGGGTTTGGGGCTGTGGGAAGAATGTGTGCTGTCTGTTTCTGACAGGAAAACACACACGCGAGGGAAAAGTTTATCTATCGCCACAAACTCTTGACTTGCTTACAAATTTTGAATAACCACTGAAAACACAATTCCGCTCGGTTCCAGCAGATTTTTAGAGAAGCCCATTTCCGCCACAGTTAAGTAAATAAATATGATTCTTTAATTCATAATAATGAGACTTTCCCGTGATAACGACTGAACATCTCGTAATCAATGAGAGACTTTCTCGTGATAACGACTGAACATCTTGTAACAAATGGGAAACTTTTCGTTACCTTCACTTAATAAAGTAATAGTTAAATAAGAATAATTGCCTTTTAAGTGAATGAACAATTACATTCTTTTCATGAAATATTTGGACATTTAACACCTACCATAATTTAACACAATTTAGATTAAAGATGATTGTGAATACATGTAGGGTAAGTGCAAAGGCATGTATAAACTAATCTATCAGGCTAGTCGGGTATCTGTACACTCTAAAAAAAATGGTGCTATATAGCACTAAAAGTGGTTCTTTGGCTCGTAATCATAGGGGAACCATTTTTAGTGCTATATACCACCAAATGGTGCTACAAAGAACCCTTATGAGGTGCCATATAGTACCTGGTGCTATATAGCACCTCATAATGGTTCTTTGTAGCATTATTTGGTGCTATATAGCACTAAAAATGGTTCCCCTATGATTACGAGCCAAAGAACCACTTTTAGTGCTATATAGCACCTTTTTTTGGTGTATGCTATGCTAGTACATAAGATGACTAATACAGACATTAATGGTCTTTATAACAGTTACAGCATTTATCATAACATGATTGTAAACAGGCACTAAAAAGAGTGCCTAAGTAATTTGAGCCAATGGGATCGCTGGAGACCCAGTTGAGGAGGACCCGATTGAGCACCACACCAGAATGCCTTTCTTTTCAAAACCTAATCCCAGAATTCCCTGCTGTCAGCACCCATAAAGCAGCGGCCTAACGATGACATGTTTTCCCTACCAAACCCATTTCACTTACAGAATAAACCCTTCACAATCACAGAATTTACTATATTAATCCCTTCAAAGTTGTATAACAAAATCCCACCAAACCCCACAAGTTCGATTAGATTTTATTCACAAGTACACACTAATTTATATGTTTATTTTTTGTCAGCAATATATTCATAGTGAAACCAAAGAATAATCTCACAATTAATATACAGCTACAGAAGACATTTAAGATTAGTAGGAAAAAAAATCGTAAAATACATTATGGTACATATTATTACATTATTATACATATGGTATTATCAGATAAACAATTATTTGAATAAAAAAGCTGTTTATTTACATTACAAGGTGCTTAAAGTAATAGAATTTGACTTTAAATCCCTTAAAAACAGACTTTTTTGGGAAGGTACTGGAAGTGCTTGAATTATTGAAATGTATGTTATAAAAAAGAATCTTTTCAAGCTATTTTAAATTAGCTTGAGGTATAGAGCTATTCCTTAAGGTTATGAGTGAGATCTCAAGTACAGTAATACCTTGAGATACGAGCATAATTCGATCCAGGACGAGTTTGTAACTCGAGTTGCTCGTATCTCAAATCATTTTCCCATAATAACAGAAAATAAATTAATCCGTTTCGGCCCTCTAAAAACTCCCTTATTAGTGCTAATAACAATGGAAAAACATGTTTTTAATTGCTATAGAGCCACACACACACACACACAAAATTATAGTATATAAGGATTCCTGTGATGTAATATAAAATGTGGTTTTAATTATGAGTTCTTGCCTTCAAGACAGACGACAGAGTAGCGGCATTTGCGGAGGAGGACGAGGGATTACGTAAATTATGTAGATAATGCAAACACAATAAGTGTAGTGTTTCTTCCCGTGTTGTGTGTTGGATAGACTCAGAAGCTCATATTTATTATTATTGAACACTCATAACTCGTGCTGCTCCCAGCTTAATACTGGTGAATCACTCGTTGCCCCCGGTAACCCCCGCTGTAAAACCAAGCTGCCTCTAGTGGAGATCATATGCAATTACCCATAAATGTGTATAACACACACCACAGGAAGACTCGCGGGAGACGCTTACGAAAGTCAACGAACATGTGAAGTGAAAAAAAGAAATTGAGAAATATCAAAAAAGATATTGTTTGATAAGTGCTGATTTTACTTCCAAAAAAGTAGTGCTTGAAAAGTCCAGAAATTTCATTTTACAGAATCTGTGCAAAAAATGCCATTAAAATCAGTGCAGTAAATTATTATTAACAGTCACTGAGTTTAAGGAGGAAGACATGATCAATCTTCATCAATAACCGATGATAAAGGGCACCTATAACTATATTTTAACTTAAAACCGTCTAGCATATGTGAATTTATTAGAATTCATTCTTTATACATATTTGCAATGGGGACGGCTGTCAGTCATGTCGTGGCTTGTGTGTGTGAGAGTGAGTGTGTGTGTGTGTGTGATCCCATTGTAATTTCCTTCACCTGTCACGTCAGTCACTCCCCTTGTTAGTCTCGTCACCTGTTCCCCGTTATCTTGTGTTTAAAGCCCTCATGTGTTCCTTTGTCTTTGTTAGTTGTTGATGTTTTGCTCAAGTGTGCCGTTTTGGTTTCTATTTAAGGTGTTTTTGTTTCGTCCGTCGTCATCCCACACCAACGGTTACCCCGGCCAGGCTAGAGTAACTGAGTTGGGTGTCATTCAGGGTATTTTCCCTCCTACAAACTAAACATCAAGCATTTTAGGGAGAAAACATGAATCTTATGTATGCTGCAATTAGCATGTTACTGACAAAGCATGCAAAAAAAGCCATAAGCTCTATGTAGTGTGTGTGTGCAGACGGGTGTGTGTGAACGGCAGACAAGCCCTTTTATCTGTAATGAGCACATGCGCGCTAAATACCTGGTGCGGCTGGGGACCGGGCGAGGGAACGGAGGAAGAATCACACAGATATGCCATTTATGACACTGAAAAACAACAACTACAAAGCAAGCAATGAAAGAAAATTAACTGAGACGTATGACTGTTTAATGCGTGAGGGAAAAAAAGAGTAACATTGCAAATAAACATCATACAAGAGCATCAATAAAGCTGTTTAAATATTACTTAAAAGTACAGTAAAAATACTGTGAATATTAATAATGAATACAATATTTGGTGCAGTCCGGATGTTATGTGTGTGTGTGTGTGTGTGTGTGTGTGTGTGTGTGTGAGAGTCACTATATATTAAAGTCAGAGATGCGGTAATAATAAATAAATTGGAAATTTATTAGAATAAAATAAATGTGATTTTATGGAAAACAATTTCTGCAGAAACAAGCAGCAAAGAGAAATGAATTTATACGGTCATGTTCGTCATCAGGGGTCTCATTTATAAACTGTGCGTACGATCCCTACTAAAAGTTTACGTACACTTAAAAGTCAAAAATGGCATACACTAAAAAATAAACTAAAATTAACCATCTGTGTCGCCAATTCCCTCTGTCTCCAGAATGTGTGAATGCACAGCTCAAAGTTTGCTTTAAGGTCTGCACATTCTCCCATCAAGTTTGTTTTTTATTGATCACAACCATTGCGTGGAAACTGGCGTACGTACGTTTCCAGCCCCGTTTTGTGCGTACGCACACTTTATAAATGAGACCCCAGATGTGGTTCACGACTACAATTTAGGCCATTTTGACTTTTATTCTAATTGCAGACACGGGAAACCCCCGTCTAATTATAAAGAAGAATCAAGTGCGATTTCAGAGCAAAGCAAACGAACGGAACGCTGATGTCAAAGCGACCTTGATCCAACCTTGAGTGAAAGTGCCGCTCGTGGTTTTCTGCACAGATCAGGACACTTTCCAGAACTCATGAAAAAGGGCAAAGAAATCTTGAGAAACTAAAATACAACCAAAACTAAACATTCATATACATCAGCTTATCTTTCAAAATAAGTTTTGCATTCAAAAACACACAAAGCATGCAAACATTAGTTGCACAAACACACACAGACAAATGGAAGATACATTCAAACGTATATAAATACAGTATATCAGAATCAGAGGTGAGAGACGAGAGACGAGAGTAGAAAAACAGTACAGAGCAAAAACTCAGAAACGGGTGCAGGTGGATTTTGGAGGTAGATAGAAGAGCTAAACAGGGTTGTGTGTTGGTTGGGTGGAGGAACAGACACACAGTAAAGCAACAGTGCTTAACTTATGATGGAGAGAATTTGGCTTCAAAAGTAGGAGGCACTGGAATAACTTGTCCCTCATAATGAGCTTTACAGGGTGTGTTGGTTCAAACAAAAATCATGGAGTAAGACGGACAGCGGCAGTCCTCGGTGAAGGACTCTCGAACCCACGACCCGGAGCAACCTGGCGCTGACGCAGCGGCCCAGAAGGTTCTGGGGGAAAAGGCATTCGTGTTAAAGAGCGGTTTCTGCGAGCGCTTCTGCGTCTGCATGCGTGTGGGACGCGTACCTGATGTCCCGCAGCCCGTCTCCACGGCAACGGTTATCAGTGGACATGGCGTCGCTCTGACACTCAACGCATACGACGCGCTCGCGGACCAACCCGGCACTCCACGGTCTCACCTTACACGCGGCGCTCGCCTGCTTCACACGCATCTGCACACAATAACTGCAGTACAGAGAGAGAGATAGAGAGAGAGAGATAGATAGATAGGGAGAGAGAGAGAGAGAGAGAGAGAAAACTCAGACAAAATAATTTGCAAGCTAAATTTAAACTATTATTCACTGGGAATCTGGTAAACCTGCCACACTCATGATATGAACAAGAAATTGTTTGCAAATTGTATATGAATAAGCAACTTGTATATCAGAATATTTTTATGATATACAGTAGTGTGAAAAAGTGTTTGCCCCCTCCCTGATATTTTTTTTTTTTGCATGTTTGTCAAACTTAAATGTTTCAGATCATCAAAAGAAATTTAAATATTAGTCAGCGATAACACAAGTAAACACAAAATTCAGATTTTAAAACGGGTTATCATTCTTTCTGGTGTTTTAAATCATTGTCCTGCTGCAGAACCCACGTTTTCTTCAGCTTGAGGTCACGATCAGATGGCAGGATCTCCTTTGATTTATCACAGCAAGCGTCCTGAATCAGCAAAACAGCCCCACACCATTACACTACCACCACCATATTTTACTGTTTGTAGGATGTTCTTTTTCTGAAATGCCAGATGTATCGAGACACACACCTTCCAAAAAGTTAAACTTGATTCTGAATGTTGTTGTTCAGCATTGGTTTTCATCTTGGATCTCTGCCATGCAGGCCGTTTTTGCTCAGTCTCTTTCTTATGCTGGAGTCGTGAACTCTGAGCTTGACTGAGGCAAGTGAGGCCTGCAGTTCTTTGGATGTTGTTGTGGGTCTTTTGTGACTCTTGGATGAGTTGTCGTTGAACTCTTGGGGTAATTTTGGTCGGTCGGTCACTCCTGGGAAGGCTCACCACTGCTCCATGTTTTCTCCATTTGTGGATAAAGGCTCTCACTGTGATTCACTGGAGTCCCAAAGCTTTATAAATGGCTTTATCACATTTTCTAGATCTCAATGACTTTCTATATCATTTTCTCCTGAATTTTGTTGGATCTCAGCATGATGTCTAGCTTTTGAATATCTTTTGTTCTACTTCACTTTGTAAGGCAAGTCCTATTTAAATGATTTCTTGATTGAGAAC
>JAWRVZ010000231.1:425000-427500 GCA_037043235.1 Rhodeus uyekii
CGTGCAGTTTGCCGCTAGGTGGTTTTTCGACTAAGATCTACAGTACTGATGACATCAAGACCTTTCTGAAAACAACTAAACATGTCAGAAGAGTTCAGATTGAGGATTTTTTTCCTGATGTGGTACAGTTTGTTGAAAAAGTCAAAAAGTACAGGAGTGAAGGTTGCTTTAGTAATCAAGAAGTGTACCGACTAAAGAAAATACTTGCGAAGCTCAATACCCAACCTGAGTCTAATGATAATGAAAAATGAAAGCTATATTTATACAGATCTCTTTTTAAGTCTTATTTGTTTTTTGCTTTCCTCATTTATGACAGAAATATGCGTTGCTTCTCTAAACGTAAACGGGGCAAGAGAAGGAAAAAAGCGGATGCAACTGTTTGAAACTTGTAAACATAAAAAAATTGATGTGTTATTTGCTCAAGAGACCCACAGTGACGATATGATTTCGAGCGATTGGGCAAGAGAATTTGACGGTTTGCCGATTTTAAGCCATTTGAGCTCCATGAGTGGAGGAGTTGCTATTTTATTTTCCAAGGGTTTTATTCCATGTTCTTATAACGTTGAGGAGGTTTTAAAAGGTAGACTCTTAAAAGTCAGAGCCTGTTTTGAGAACCGTGTCTTTGTATTTATTTCTGTGTATGCTCCCACTAGAGCTATTGAAAGAATGTGCTTTTTAGAGATTTTAAGTGACGTTTTAGCAAGTTGTGACACAGAGGAAATTTTAATTTTGGGGGGGGATTTTAATTGCACTGAACACATTATAGATAGGAACCATGTAGAACCCCATATGCCATCCCGAAGGAGGTTAATAGAGTTGATCAGCACAAATGAGATCACTGATGTGTGGAGAAATTTTCATAAGACTCACAGGCAGTACACTTGGGCACATACTCAAGACAATCTGCTATCTCTTGCCAGGCTGGACAGATTTTATGGACACAGGCACCAACTCAATCTTTTTAGGGGTTGTTCCATCGTCCCAGTTGGTTTTTCTGATCATAGTTTAGTAAAGTGCGACATGGTAGTGGGGTCTATCAAACCAAAAAGCGCTTACTGGCATTTAAATAATAATTTGTTGTCTGATCTTTATTTTCAAGGAATCCTTAAAGAGTTTTGGGTTGAATTTAGGTCCAAAAAATCCTCTTTTCAATCAGTACGGCAGTGGTGGGATTTTACAAAAGTGCAAGTTAGGCAGTTGTGTCAACTCTATACCGCAAACACCACACGAGAAAGAAAAGGGGCAATCGAAATACTAGAAAGAGAACTAGAAGAGATGCAAGAACGTGCTGATACCACTGGAGACTTGGATTTTATGAAGAGTTTCAAAGAGAAAAAACTTGTTTTAAACGACCTGTTGGATACAGCCGCACAGGGAGCTCTAGTAAGATCTAGATTTCAGAACATAGAGCTGATGGATTCGCCTTCTAAATTCTTTTTCAATTTAGAGAAAAAGAATGGGCAGAAAAGACTTATACACAGTTTACGTTCAGAGACTGGAGTTTTGTTGACTAAACCTTCAGAGATCAGAAAAAGGGCAGTTAATTTCTATGAGAGATTGTACGAGAGTGAACTAACAGTTGAAGACATGAATGCGAGTGGTTTCTTTGACAATTTGCCTCAAGTCTCTAATGATGCAAACACTGAACTGTGTAAAGCTATCACTCTAGATGAGCTAGGAAAGGCCCTTCAATGTATGGAAAGTGGAAAGGTACCTGGAATTGATGGTTTACCAGTTGATTTTTATAAGACATTCTGGACTGAGGTGGGCCCAGATCTACTTATAGTACTAAATGAAAGTTTTGTCAATGGACAGCTACCATTAAGTTGCAGAAGAGCGATCCTCACATTACTGCCAAAGAAGGGTGATCTAAACGAGATAAAAAACTGGAGACCTGTGAGCTTGCTGTGCACAGATTACAAACTACTTTCTAAAGTCTTAGCAAATAGACTGAGCAAAGTCATAAGTTCAGTCATTCACACTGACCAGACGTATTGTGTTCCAGGAAGACGAATTCATGATAATATTTCTTTTATTAGAGATATTTTAAATATTGGTAAAAGTAAAAAGCTGAAATTTGGGTTGGTGTCAATTGACCAGGAGAAAGCCTTTGATAGAGTGGAACACATGTATTTATGGAATGTATTAACAGCCTTTGGTTTTAATGATGATTTTATTTCTTTTATAAAAGTGTTGTATAACAATGTTGAAAGTGTTTTAAAAATCAATGGGAATCTGTGTGCCCCTTTTAAAGTTTTTAGAGGCATCAGACAAGGCTGTGCCATGTCTGGAATGCTTTATTCCTTGGCCATAGAGCCACTTTTAAATAAATTAAGAACTGAACTGTGTGGATTACATGTCCCAAATTGTGTAAATGTTTTTAAGTTATCAGCCTATGCAGATGATGTGGTTGTTTTAATTAATGGACAAAGGGATGTGAATGTGTTGATGGAGGTCTTGAATGATTTCAAACATATTTCTGCCACCAAAGTAAATTGGT
>JAWRVZ010000231.1:432500-452500 GCA_037043235.1 Rhodeus uyekii
CAGCCTCTCATTACACAGTCAGGAGGTTCCAACCCCTTTATCAGCCCTTCACTCATTCATTCTCTCAGCATCGCTTGGTTTGGCTGCATCATTCAGCACAGTGATACTTTTATAAGTGATTTACAGAAGTTTTTACCTCATATTCTAAACATTAATTAATTGTGATCACTATTGTTCACGTAGAGAAATATACACGTACAGTACCTCTAAGCAGTACCTGTCACAGTTCATGAATTCATTGTCTCCTAGTTCTGCCTGAGTGTGTGTGTGGGGGGGGGGGGGGGGTGGGGGGGGGTGTGGGGGGTGGGGGGCGTGGACACTGAACACTGCAGCAGCCATCATCTCACGCACCTGATTCTCGTGTCATCTGCTGTCCCTGCCGTTTGCTCGCTCGCTCGCGCGCGCGCTGTCTCTGCCGGTGCTCCATGACATTCACTCTGGATTATTACTTCAGCCCTGCTCCACAGGACATGGTTTGTTTTCTGCAATATTATAATAAATTCACTAATTTGCACTTGAATCCGGGTTTTGTGTTTTCCCTAGCTGACAGTAAACTCCCCCCTCCTCTCGTCTCCATCACGGCTAAGCTAAAGTGCTTTAAAGTAAATTGTCAAGTATTTTTAATGTTTACTTGTCAATTATTAATTCGTATTTATATGAGATCTTAATGGTTATAATTTTAACTAATTAATAGGGTAAAACCAAATAATTATTTTTTTAAATGGGCATTTATGGTCGTGTGGAACGAATTAATTGATTTTTAGTGCGTTCTTATGGGGAAAATTGTTTTGGTGTACGAATTAAACTCGTAAACCGAGGTATTACTGTACTTTAATAGTTTCATACAGCGCATCAAAAAATATTAATATGACCAGGGAAATATGGTCTCTTTTCTTTGTTTCTGTTATTATTATTATTATTATTACCTATTATTATCAGGAGTGAAACGAATCCATAAGAGGGAATAAATATTAAACAACATGATCCACAAAATAATAATGCATTATTAATAATATTATTATTAATAATGCAAAATAATTCAATAATCTTTATTGAATTTGAGGAACTTAACTTGTAGCATAAACACAAATTGATGGACAGAACGTATAAGAATCGTACGTTAATGTTGATCACAAAGCTTATTTTTGGAGATGATTCAAAAGCAATGGAAAAAAATCTTGGGTTTTTGCCGTGTGATGAAAACCTCCACATCATCATCACTGCATCACTCCAGTCCTGAACAAAGCATGCTGGGAACTTGAAGTATTTAATAAGAGTTACAACAACAACAAAAATTGAAGGAGTCAAGTCACCTTTATTTCTACAGCGCTTTTTACAATAGAGATTGTTTCAAAGCCGCTTTACAGAGATAACAGGAATATAAAGCAACAAAGTGTGTTAAATATCAAGTGTCCCCATCTAATCAAGCCAAAGGCGACAGTGCCAAGAACCGCTCACGTTACGTGTGTGTGCGGGGACATCACACACTCATACTGCACACACACAGAGAAGAAAGCCAGCGATGTTGAGTCTGGATCTCGATAACACAGCTGTTCGGAGGAACACCGGCAGTTCACAGCGTTAAAGAGTTAGTAAACGTAGTGATTTCTGTGGCTCATCCTAAAGCTTGAGCTCCTGCATTGAGGAGAAGGACTAAACATTTAAAAACTGAATTATAACTCATCATTACTGCTATATATCTCATCCAAACCAAAGCTCTTACAGACGTTAGGACAAGTTAAATACAGTGCAGTTATGTCGACGGCCTCAGGGTTGCAAAAAAGCATTGAGATAATCGATGATCGAGAAAACTAACAGCCAATATGGCGATTTATTTGATGAAGCGATCGGCATGCTATAAAAATGTACATAAACTGTATATGTTTGCTAATAACAAAAGGCATATGTGCAGCAACTAACAGCAGAGATACAATAAAAACACCTTCCATTCTCCATACAAACCTTTAATTATATTCTCCAACATTGCAAACACAATTTCACTCACAACGTAAACAGTCATAACATATTCGTGAGGTCAGCTGTACTAGATTGCATGCTTTCTTGCGTTCTGTCTGTCTAATGTGCTTTCTTAACAAATTTGGCTTCGTCCCGTCTTTTAACAACCGGCTTCTTCAATCTGCAGCGGCGCTGAGAAGAGCGTCAGAAAAGAAGCAGGTATGTGTGTGTGTGTGTTCATCTAAGCCTCATTCTGATTGGTCGTTACCGCTTCTTACTCACCAATATCACAATGTTTGAGAAAACCAATCAAATCAGAGAAGGCGGGCTTTATGTGCACACATGAGGCTTTGGGATGGGGGTGCGGACACATCACACACACACACATGTACAGCGTGCACACACATGTATAGCACTCACACGCACACTCAAATGCATGTAGAGCGCGCGCGCGCACACACACACACACACACCACTCACACCATTCTCACAAACGTAGAGCACATGTCGACTGCGACTGTAAAACACATGGAAGTACACATGTACAAAATACTGGGAAAACACACCAGAACACTCTAAATAAGCAAATAAAATAAAAAATAACAATCTCAGACACAATAAAGTATGGAAGCCCATTCCCGCCACATAAGAAAAAAAAAATTCGCGCATGAAAACTCGAAATTATGACTTAGTAAGTCATTATTTCGACTTAGTAAGTCATTATTTCGACTTAGTAAGTCATAATTTCGACTTAGTAAGTCATAATTTCGACTTAGTAAGTCATAATTTCGACTTAGTAAGTCATAATTTCGACTTAGTAAGTCATAATTTCGACTTAGTAAGTCATTATTTCGACTTAGTAAGTCATAATTTCGACTTAGTAAGTCATAATTTCGACTTAGTAAGTCATAATTTCGACTTAGTAAGTCATAATTTCGAGTTTTCATGCACAATTTTTTTTTCTTATGTGGCGGAAATGGGCTTCCATAATAAAGCAATGAATTTGTTTGTTTGATCTTGATTTTATTGCTGTTTACAGGCCCTCATTGCAGTAAAGTCTGGGTTTTGCATTACTGGTATAAGCATATAAATGGATTACAAGTAAAACAGAGTTTCATAACAGAAACACAAAGCATATTTAAAGTTGGGCGATTTACATAAACCACATCAAATCTGTATTGCCGTTTAAAGGGAAAGTCTTTGCATAATCAAACAGGTTCCTGTTAACTACGATTATATTTTTGTCCATATAATGAAAGTCAATAGAAACCAAAATCGTTTGATTACAAAAATGTTGATTTATGCAAAAGAAAGAAAATAGAGGTTTTGTACAACATAAGGGCGAGTAAATGATGACTTTACAATCATGTGGATTATATGGATCTGTTATTTTAGTGCTTGCAACCTGTTTTATGGTCATTATTTAGCATTGTGCCCATGATTATGATGATTCACTTGCCAAATATAAAAAAAAAACATTACAATGGAAAGTAAATCTACCTGCAAAAGTCCTGCAGATCCATGAAAACACATGGGAATCATTGCTTTCCTTCATTCATGCCGTTCTGACCTCATGGTTCATTCGTCCGTTCTCATTCTTCTATTCTTCCGCAGCAGAGACACATCCCAACACAATGAGCGCAAACACACACCTCCATACAAAGGCCCTGTCAAATTCCCCACATTCCCCTGCATTAGTTCTGCAGAAATGCCTCGTTCCCGGTTCCCAGAATCCCCGGCCGGACCGTCACTGGGGCTCCCGAGGGCCCGACACTCCCAGGGGTCACCAAAGGTCACGAGTGAGGCGCTTTCCTACAATTCTTTAATATGAATATGTAAATCAGACACAGTACTGTTTTTAAAGAAATGTTGCGTGCAACTGATTTGTGTGACATTCGGGTCTGTGTTAATCAGTTAACGACATTAGTGAACATGAACTGAAGCATTCACTAACGGCATTTCATTTCAACATCCACTAATACATTAGAAAAATCAAAAGCTGTATCTGTTAATATTGAGTAAAAGAAAGATAAAAAGATATTGCTAAAAAAATAAATACTGTAATAAATGTATTGCTCATTCATTGATAGTAAAAGCTTTAGCTAATTTTAACTAAAGAGATGTTGTTGAAAAGTGCGACTGATTGATTGGATCTAAAGCTCATAATGTTTTTTTCAACAAACATGCAGAATGATGAGTGATTCCTGAACTATTTATTCTTTCTATACATTTTCTAAAACTTCTTTCTATTTTTATTTAATTCATAAAGCACCTTTAACAACTGATGGTCGACCCAAAGTCACAAAATAAACAAGACAAACAATATCGGTTGTTTCGGACAGAATCTGGAAAATGAAATTCCAGGACTATTATACTTTTGGGGATTTTAAGGACAACAATCAATATATTATTTTGCAATAATGTGTAATTTTGTATAATATTTAATTTATATATATATATATATATATATATATATATATAAAATAAATTACACATTTTGTGTGTATATAAAATTAGTATTTTTATAAATACATTACAAAATTTGTATTATATATATGTATATATATAAATAAATAAAAATAACTATACACACACATATGAATAAATTGTATTATATATAAATAATTAAATAAATATAAATATATATATATATATATATATACACACATTGCATTTCAATAATTCAAGCACTTTGCCCATTTTCAAGGATTTTGCAAGTCAAATTCTTTAAGCACCTTCTACGAACCCAAACCAAAATATGGAGGAAAATAGTACAGAAATCTCTCAAATATTTGACTGTCACACAAAAATGTTTAAGCAAAGCTTATGCAATTGCCCAATTTCATGCAGTGAAGAGCCGATGCAACACCTGCGCATGCATTCACAGTCTCTCCCGAGTCTTAATTACCGGTGTGGGGACGATTCGGAAATCCATTGCCGCTTGTATATATTATTATTTTATTTTAAACTATTTATACCTATATTCTTTTCTTTTTCTTATTTTTCATATGCTTCTTTGTCTTATTTTTCATATGTTCTTTTCCTTTTTCTTATTTGGTAACAATGTTATTGTAAGTGGGGCGGCCTACGAACTCCTTGTGAGACCTGAAGCTTCTGCTGATGAAACTGCAAACTAAACTTCACTAAAATTTCTTCTATTGACTGCACTTCTGACTCCTGATCTTCATTCAACATATCTGCTCCTCGGGTCTTAACTGTAAATCCCCTACAACGGTAGACTCGTCAGGAGGCGATGTGGGAGGACAGAGTGTGTGAGGAGCAGATCATACGGCACTGAAGGCAGGTGACATGACTGCTCTTATTCTCTCTCACGCCACCAAACCCACAGCAGACGCTCCTCACACGCAAGGAATCCGTCACAGAGACAAAACACACTCAAACACACTCACATCAACACAGCAGAGAGAGAGAGAGAGAGAGAGGGGGATGAGACGCCTTTCAGCAGGAGCAAATCACTGCAACGTCCCGATGATGAAACCTCTTAAACCAGAGATGTTCAATACATTCACATTCATGCATTTATCAGACGCTTTTATCATCGCATTCAAGAAATCAGTTCTTACTTTCCCTGGGAATCAAACCCATGACCTTGGCGTTGCAAGCACTTCTCTCTATAGGCAAATTTATTTTATTTTTTTGCATGTTATGACACACGGTCACGGCATCATCAACTCAATCATGTACCAGCAGATATTAAACAAACACACATAACTGACCCTTACAGGAAGATTACACTGGGCTGGATCTTCCCAGTGAGAAGAGAGAGAGAGGGAGAGAGAGGGGGGGGGGAGAAAGAGAGGCAGAAAGAGAGAGAGTGGGGGGGGAGAAAGAGAGAGAGGGGGGGAGAGAGAGTGAGGGAGACAGAGATAGAAGGAGAAAGAGAGGGAGAGTGAGGGGGGGGAGAGAAAGAGAGTGAGGGGGGGGGGGGGGGGGGAGAGGGATAAGCACTTCTCAAAACAAGCAACAGAATAGAATGAAATAAACAAACACTGACCACAGGATGAAAGTTTTTCCATGAACAAACCGCATTATAAACCTGTGGGATGAGCAGAAGAAAAGAGCAAGATCTTCTCCGAATAAAAGGAGAAAATACAAAGCGGTCATCCGTGTGAAGGGCGGCTGCACAGTGTAATTTTGGATTATTAATCCAAATACGTTTCCTTGAAAGGCACAGGGAAATTCTTCACCTCTTTTCATCATTTTCTTTTTTCATTGTTTTTTATTTTGAGTCAAATTAAGGTCTTATTACTCATAATAATGTCTGACATTAACGCTTTATGAAACACCGGGTGTAAAACGGCACAGCGGTTAAAACATCTCCACAATCAGACAATAAAGAGCGTGAGCCGGTCCGGCCTGAAACACGGTCACCGCGCTTTACTACAGTAAACCACACACACCATCATCTGATACCTGAGAGACTGGGAACAATTAATGGGAGAGAGAGAGAAACTTAGTAGATAAAACCTGCTCCAGAGAAAGAAGGGGGGGGGGGGGGGGAGTGGTGCTTGCAACGTCAAGGTCATGGGTTCGATTCCCAGGGAAAGCAAGAACTGATTAGAATGTGAATGTGTTTCTTGAATGCGATGATAAAAGCAGCTGATAAATGATGAATGTAAAATGAGACTTTACTGTTTTAATCCTTACATTAAAGATTCTGAATCATATGTGGTTGATGATATAAATTAAATTATAAATGATCCTTTTAATCATTTTCTGAGCAAATGCATAAATATCAAGAAGAAACCAAAATCTGGAAAATAGGATTGTTTAGCAACATTACCCAGCCTCTAAACACACACACACACATAAATCTTAGAAAATATTCTGCATATTTGTTTTCATCAGCTATAAATATATAAATCTGCGGTTGAAACACACACACACACACATATGGCAGCAATCATGAGTTGGGAGTGTGTGTGTCAGAATCAATCAAATCAAGCTGTTATTTGGAGACACGAACAAACCAAAACCAAGCGAATCCCTCCTTCAGTTCAACATTACTCATAATAAAAACAATCTGCTCAGCGATAAAGACAACAGCGTCCGGCCCGGCCGGGAGTCTGAGGGATAACGGGATGGACGCGGGAGAACCGGAGAAATGTTGACTTTATCTGAACTTCTGGAACCAAACGACGCATCTTCAGAACCGCACGCTTCAACCCTTCATGCTCGTTCCCATCTCGTGTTTGAGTTTCCGTCATGAATCAGGTCTCGATCGAAAGCTTATACGCTCGAAATTATTCCTGCGAAAACAGTTTTGAAATTGGACGTTGCGTTACCGTGGAAACGGTTACGTTAAACCCTCTCGCAGGCGAAAATGATCAAATCTTTTATTTTTTTCAATAAAATGCATGTATTATATTTTTAGTGCGATAATGTTATTTATTTTATGTATTTTGTTGGGCTTTTATGATCCATTTATTACCTGTTAATCACGTTTTGAACATAGAAAGAGAGAGAGAGAGAGAGAGAGAGCCTTTTCGAATCAATCAATCAATCGAATTTGAATGCGTGTTCATATAACAAAAGCCAAAACCTTTATCAATTTTCGCATAATTCCAATGAATTGTGAAATCCTAGAAAGTAAATATTTTCGGTCAGGGTTCAGGAGCCCCTGCTGGCCGATTACTGCATTTAATGTTACGCTTTTAAAGTAATGCACTTTTCGGTTTCTTCACTTTTGTTTTTAAACACACTTTCATTTCAGCAATAACATTTAGAATACTTGATTTATTTTTATAGCTAGTATTGCGTTACAATATTATGTAACTCCTTAAAGTAACTAATTGCGTTACTTGATTTCTTTTTATGGCTAGTATTGCGGTACAATATTGTGTTACTCCTTAAACGTAAGTGTAAACATCTAAGCCTTTTTTTTGCTAAATATTTTGCTCGTAAGCGGTTTGTGCATCTTTCGTTTCAATATTACGGCATTTGCATTGATGCATTGAACGCACGAGTGTGAGTGAAGCGTTTTTGGGGGAAACTGTCGGACGTCATGCTCTGCTTTCAGATGTTGTGAAGTCTCAGTGACTTTAAAGCGTAAACACAGTCGACTGAGCAACTCCTGAACAAACCTGGAAGCCGCTCAAGACCTCCCTCGAGTCAAAACAGAGAGATAAAGCCGCTCTTTACATCGCTTCACCTTACACAGAGCAGAGCGCTGGGGGATTTACAGCTGATGGGAAGTGCTGTTTATATACACACATAAGCTGTATTTGAAGCCGTTTCTGAGTTCTGTTGAAGCAGATGAGAGACACACAGATAATGACGGCCCACAAACACACATACTTCACTCATCATGTCACGCCGTTTACCCGGAGAAACCAGCTGTTTCTGAGCCGCTGGTTTCTGTCAATGCGCCATCAAACACAAGCTCTCTCTCCAAGACGTTCCTGTAGCTCAAACAGTTGAGACTGGCGCTTACAATGTTTGCTCTACAGCAGTGTTTCCCCAAATTATTGGCTTTTCATCAAGTTAATCCAATCATAAAAATAAAAAATAAAAATAGTGACGATTAACAAAAGCAAATGTCATTAAATTAATAAAATATTAACTCAAAATCGTCATTTCTTGCTCTAGAGCAGCTTTAATAAAATAAAGAAATGGCTTTTCATCAAGTTAATTCAATCATAAAAAAGTAAAATGTAATTATTTGTAAATAGAAAAATAAATAGTGACGATTAACAGTAGCAAATGTCATTCATTTAAGATATTAACTAAAAATACCAGTGGGTATTTAAAATAAATATTTCCTGTCACAAAAAGATCGGAGTTCACGTTAATATAAAAAAATATATATATACCGTATATATATATATTTAAGTTGTAATTCGCGCACGTCAGTAACAGCGGCGTGACGTCACGTGAAAACGAACAGACGCGAATGTGTCGTTAAATTATTTAAATATTATCTCAAAATCGTAATTTTATGTTCTGCAGCAGTGATTCACAAAAGTATTGGCTTTCATCAAGATAATTCAATCACAAAATGTCAAATTTAAACAATACTGGAAAATAAACACCTAATAAAAAGATAACTAGAACGTCACGTGATGATTAACACCCAAATGTCGTTAAATTATTCAAATATTATCTCAAAATCTTCTTTTCTTGATCTACAGCAAATTTTATCAAAAACATTGGCTTTTAACCACGTTAATTCAATCATATAATGTAAAATTTTAATAAATATTTGTAGATAAAACCTTAAACGGAACGTCACGTGACGATTAACAGACGTAAATGGGTCGTTAAATTATTAAAATATGAACTCAAAATATTCCATTGTATGTCCTACAGCAGGTTTACCCCAAAATATTGGATTTTCATCGGTTAATTCAACCGTAAAAAAGTACAACTGAATTACTTGTAAAGTGTGTGACGATTAATAAAAACGTAATAAATAAAAATAGTGACGATTAACAGACGTCAATGAGTGGGTATTTAAAAAAATATTTTATAAATATTTAAAATATTTTGTTTCTGTCAAAAGAGTTCGGAGTTTATATTAATATACATATATACACATGTTTGAAAGTTGACAGTTGCAGCGGCGTGACGTCACGGACTCACCTGAGCTGCGGCACACGCGCTGATAATCGTCGCAGCAGTCGCCGCTCCGCCGGCAGTATGTGTCGCAGTAACACACGGTTCTCCCCGCGCTCCGCGCCACGCACTCGTTACTGCGTCCCGGACAGCAGCCCGGTGTCGGTCTGTCCGCGCATCCCGCCTCGCACGCGCCGCACGCGCACATCACGAGCGCGAACACCGCGCAAACACGCGCTCCCGTCATCATCAGCAGCGCAAATGAAGAAGACGCCGCTTTAAAGAAGTTTCTCGCAAGTCTGCGCACTTTCAGGAGAGTCGGTGGTTCATCTGTAGGTGCGCGCGCGGACGGCCTGACTGGAGCGCGCACGCACAGCACCGCCTGCAGGACGCGCACGCAATGACATCTAGAATAATTACATGTACCTTTATGCATTTTATCCAAAGTAACTTGCATTGCATTCTAATCAGTTCTTGCTTTCCCTGGGAATCGAATCCATGACCTTGATGTTGCAAGCGCCACTCTCTACTGTTTGAGATGCAGGAAAATAAGGAAAAATCATGGAATGTCTTTCACACTGATTTTGTTAAATAAACAAAAGGATCAATATAACAATGGGAACAAATGCACCAATATAATAATACGACGCATAGTAAAAAAAGAAGCAATATTTACCTGCATTTATTTTTACTCAAATATATTATAAAATGTGTTTTTCATGAAGAAGGACAATGTCACATCAGACACATGGAGCAACAAACACCGTTTGCAAACCGTGCAAGAATAGAGAGGAAAAACAATGGGAATCAAACCCATGACGTTGGTGTTGCAAGCGCCACTCTCTACTGATTGAGCAACAGGAAAGCAGAATAATGACTATAAATGCCAAATGTTGGATTACAAAATTGTGTGTGTGTGTTTTTGTTTTGTTTTTTTGCTGTTGATTAAAACACGACGATGGTAAAGCTTTGCTTTCCTGTGTGTCTAACAGTGGAGAGCAGCGCTTGCAACGCCAAGGTCATGGGTTCGATTCCCAGGGAAAGCAAGAACTGATTAGAATGTCAATGTGTTTCTTGAATGCGATGATAAAAGCGTCTAAATGTAAAAAAATGTGTCTCTAAAGTGTCTTTGAGCTCAACTGAGTGTTTTTCTGATGCGTCTGAGCTGATCTGAGATCTGTTATTACGCAACATCTGTTTGGATGGATGTGATAATTATATGATTGTGGTGGGATTATGAAATACTCCCACACAAACCGAACAAAAACATCTGATAGAACATGTGATAGAAAACAGATTCAGAGCAGATGGGACGGTTCTATTGCGAAAGCATTCGCTGCTCATTCCAGTTCAAATATGAGAAACAAATAATATTAGAACAGCAAAGAGGAAGATAACAGTACAAACATATTGAAACAGTTGAAATTAACAACAAAAAATTACATTAAAACATAATTGAGCAAAAGTAATTTTCTTTTTAAAGTACATTTACTTGAGATGGAAAATTACATACAATATTAAGTCTTGTTTGCTGAAAAATAAATATATTTACCTTTGAATTAAGTATTTTTTTAATGCAATATACTCTGCATAAATTCTGTCCATTTTATAATGAAAATCTAACAATAAATGCCGTTTTAACGCTGCTTAACGTGGCGTGTGTGACCGATCCACATATAATCACATCATGTCTTAAATAGTTACAGAATAAACATCAGAAGTTATGAAGATACAGAGCAACTCACTGAAGCATCATCTTGTGTAATCGCTCGATCAGCGTTTAATGGCGGAAATACATCATTAAAACAACATGTAAATGGACTCAACTGTTCGATTAAATCGTTTAAGTGAATGATTCAATGACTGACCGACTCAACCGTTCGATTAAATCGTTTAAGTGAATGATTCAATGACTGACCGACTCAACCGTTCGATTGAATCGTTTAAGTGAATGATTCAATGACTGACCGACTCAACCGTTCGAATGAATCGTTTAAGTGAATGATTCAATGACTGACCGACTCAACCGTTCGAATGAATCGTTTAAGTGAATGATTCAATGACTGACCGACTCAACCGTTCGAATTAATCGTTTAAGTGAATGATTCAATGACTGACCGACTCAACCGTTCGAATGAATCGTTTAAGTGAATGATTCAATGACTGACCGACTCAACCGTTCGAATGAATCGTTTAAGTGAATGATTCAATGACTGACCGACTCAACCGTTCGAATGAATCGTTTAAGTGAATGATTCAATGACTGACCGACTCAACCGTTCGAATGAATCGTTTAAGTGAATGATTCAATGACTGACCTACTCAACCGTTGGAATGAATCGTTTAAGTGAATGATTCAATGACTGACCGACTCAACCGTTCGAATGAATCGTTTAAGTGAATGATTCAATGACTGACCGACTCAACCGTTCGAATGAATCGTTTAAGTGAATGATTCAATGACTGACCGACTCAACCGTTCGAATGAATCGTTTAAGTGAATGATTCAATGACTGACCGACTCAACCGTTCGAATGAATCGTTTAAGTGAATGATTCAATGACTGACCGACTCAACCGTTCGAATGAATCGCTTAAGTGAATGATTCAATGACTGACCGACTCAACCGTTCGAATGAATCGTTTAAGTGAATGATTCAATGACTGACCGACTCAACCGTTCGAATGAATCGTTTAAGTGAATGATTCAATGACTGACCGACTCAACCGTTCGAATTAATCGTTTAAGTGAATGATTCAATGACTGACCGACTCAACCGTTCGAATTAATCGTTTAAGTGAATGATTCAATGACTGACCGACTCAACCGTTCGAATGAATCGTTTAAGTGAATGATTCAATGACTGACCGACTCAACCGTTCGAATGAATCGTTTAAGTGAATGATTCAATGACTGACCGACTCAACCGTTGGAATGAATCGTTTAAGTGAATGATTCAATGACTGACCGACTCAACCGTTGGAATGAATCGTTTAAGTGAATGATTCAATGACTGACCGACTCAACCGTTCGAATGAATCGTTTAAGTGAATGATTCAATGACTGACCGACTCAACCGTTCGAATGAATCGTTTAAGTGAATGATTCAATGACTGACCGACTCAACCGTTCGAATGAATCGTTTAAGTGAATGATTCAATGACTGACCGACTCAACCGTTCGAATGAATCGTTTAAGTGAATGATTCAATGACTGACCGACTCAACCGTTCGAATGAATCGTTTAAGTGAATGATTCAATGACTGACCGACTCAACCGTTCGAATGAATCGTTTAAGTGAATGATTCAATGACTGACCGACTCAACCGTTCGAATGAATCGTTTAAGTGAATGATTCAATGACTGACCGACTCAACCGTTCGAATGAATCGTTTAAGTGAATGATTCAATGACTGACCGACTCAACCGTTCGAATGAATCGTTTAAGTGAATGATTCAATGACTGACCGACTCAACCGTACGAATGAATCGTTTAAGTGAATGATTCAATGACTGACCGACTCAACCGTTCGAATGAATCGTTTAAGTGAATGATTCAATGACTGACCGACTCAACCGTTCGAATGAATCGTTTAAGTGAATGATTCAATGACTGACCGACTCAACCGTTCGAATGAATCGTTTAAGTGAATGATTCAATGACTGACCGACTCAACCGTTCGAATGAATCGTTTAAGTGAATGATTCAATGACTGACCGACTCAACCGTTCGAATGAATCGTTTAAGTGAATGATTCAATGACTGACCGACTCAACCGTTCGAATTAATCGTTTAAGTGAATGATTCAATGACTGACCGACTCAACCGTTCGAATTAATCGTTTAAGTGAATGATTCAATGACTGACCGACTCAACCGTTCGAATGAATCGTTTAAGTGAATGATTCAATGACTGACCGACTCAACCGTTCGAATGAATCGTTTAAGTGAATGATTCAATGACTGACCGACTCAACCGTTGGAATGAATCGTTTAAGTGAATGATTCAATGACTGACCGACTCAACCGTTCGAATGAATCGTTTAAGTGAATGATTCAATGACTGACCGACTCAACCGTTCGAATGAATCGTTTAAGTGAATGATTCAATGACTGACCGACTCAACCGTTCGAATGAATCGTTTAAGTGAATGATTCAATGACTGACCGACTCAACCGTTCGAATGAATCGTTTAAGTGAATGATTCAATGACTGACCGACTCAACCGTACGAATGAATCGTTTAAGTGAATGATTCAATGACTGACCGACTCAACCGTTCGAATGAATCGTTTAAGTGAATGATTCAATGACTGACCGACTCAACCGTTCGAATGAATCGTTTAAGTGAATGATTCAATGACTGACCGACTCAACCGTTCGAATGAATCGTTTAAGTGAATGATTCAATGACTGACCGACTCAACCGTTCGAATGAATCGTTTAAGTGAATGATTCAATGACTGACCGACTCAACCGTTCGAATGAATCGTTTAAGTGAATGATTCAATGACTGACCGACTCAACCGTTCGAATGAATCGTTTAAGTGAATGATTCAATGACTGACCGACTCAACCGTACGAATGAATCGTTTAAGTGAATGATTCAATGACTGACCGACTCAACCGTTCGAATGAATCGTTTAAGTGAATGATTCAATGACTGACCGACTCAACCGTTCGAATGAATCGTTTAAGTGAATGATTCATGACTGACCGACTCAACCGTTCGAATGAATCGTTTAAGTGAATGATTCAATGACTGACCGACTCAACCGTTCGAATGAATCGTTTAAGTGAATGATTCAATGACTGACCGACTCAACCGTTCGAATGAATCGTTTAAGTGAATGATTCAATGACTGACCGACTCAACCGTTGGAATGAATCGTTTAAGTGAATGATTCAATGACTGACCGACTCAACCGTTGGAATGAATCGTTTAAGTGAATGATTCAATGACTGACCGACTCAACCGTTCGAATGAATCGTTTAAGTGAATGATTCAATGACTGACCGACTCAACCGTTCGAATGAATCGTTTAAGTGAATGATTCAATGACTGACCGACTCAACCGTTGGAATGAATCGTTTAAGTGAATGATTCAATGACTGACCGACTCAACCGTTCGAATGAATCGTTTAAGTGAATGATTCAATGACTGACCGACTCAACCGTTCGAATGAATCGTTTAAGTGAATGATTCAATGACTGACCGACTCAACCGTTGGAATGAATCGTTTAAGTGAATGATTCAATGACTGACCGACTCAACCGTTCGAATGAATCGTTTAAGTGAATGATTCAATGACTGACCGACTCAACCGTTCGAATGAATCGTTTAAGTGAATGATTCAATGACTGACCGACTCAACCGTTCGAATGAATCGTTTAAGTGAATGATTCAATGACTGACCGACTCAACCGTTCGAATGAATCGTTTAAGTGAATGATTCAATGACTGACCGACTCAACCGTTCGAATGAATCGTTTAAGTGAATGATTCAATGACTGACCGACTCAACCGTTCGAATGAATCGTTTAAGTGAATGATTCAATGACTGACCGACTCAACCGTTCGAATGAATCGTTTAAGTGAATGATTCAATGACTGACCGACTCAACCGTTCGAATGAATCGTTTAAGTGAATGATTCAATGACTGACCGACTCAACCGTTCGAATGAATCGTTTAAGTGAATGATTCAATGACTGACCGACTCAACCGTTCGAATGAATCGTTTAAGTGAATGATTCAATGACTGACCGACTCAACCGTTCGAATGAATCGTTTAAGTGAATGATTCAATGACTGACCGACTCAACCGTACGAATGAATCGTTTAAGTGAATGATTCAATGACTGACCGACTCAACCGTTCGAATGAATCGTTTAAGTGAATGATTCAATGACTGACCGACTCAACCGTTCGAATGAATCGTTTAAGTGAATGATTCATGACTGACCGACTCAACCGTTCGAATGAATCGTTTAAGTGAATGATTCAATGACTGACCGACTCAACCGTTCGAATGAATCGTTTAAGTGAATGATTCAATGACTGACCGACTCAACCGTTCGAATGAATCGTTTAAGTGAATGATTCAATGACTGACCGACTCAACCGTTGGAATGAATCGTTTAAGTGAATGATTCAATGACTGACCGACTCAACCGTTCGAATGAATCGTTTAAGTGAATGATTCAATGACTGACCGACTCAACCGTTCGAATGAATCGTTTAAGTGAATGATTCAATGACTGACCGACTCAACCGTTCGAATGAATCGTTTAAGTGAATGATTCAATGACTGACCGACTCAACCGTTCGAATGAATCGTTTAAGTGAATGATTCAATGACTGACCGACTCAACCGTTCGAATGAATCGTTTAAGTGAATGATTCAATGACTGACCGACTCAACCGTTCGAATGAATCGTTTAAGTGAATGATTCAATGACTGACCGACTCAACCGTTCGAATGAATCGTTTAAGTGAATGATTCAATGACTGACCGACTCAACCGTTCGAATGAATCGTTTAAGTGAATGATTCAATGACTGACCGACTCAACCGTACGAATGAATCGTTTAAGTGAATGATTCAATGACTGACCGACTCAACCGTTCGAATGAATCGTTTAAGTGAATGATTCAATGACTGACCGACTCAACCGTTCGAATGAATCGTTTAAGTGAATGATTCATGACTGACCGACTCAACCGTTCGAATGAATCGTTTAAGTGAATGATTCAATGACTGACCGACTCAACCGTTCGAATGAATCGTTTAAGTGAATGATTCAATGACTGACCTGCTCAACCGTTGGAATGAATCGTTTAAGTGAATGATTCAATGACTGACCGACTCAACCGTTTGAATGAATCGTTTAAGTGAATGATTCAATGACTGACCGACTCAACCGTTCGAATGAATCGTTTAAGTGAATGATTCCCTGCAAGACGCGAGTCCGCCAGTGTTCTCGGGGTCACACAGGTCAAGTGAAGCCGGCCGGACGATCACAGACACCATCACACCTGTTACCTGTCCGTCCCGTCTGATGTTGAGATTGAGACTGAACAGGATTAGACTTAATATAAAAAAAGAGGGAGAGAGAAAGGGATTCCTTTCCTTGTATCTAACAAAGAGCTTTTGTAGCAGGATACAATGAGACGAGGAATCTCTCAGCAATGTGTGTGTGTGTGTGAGACAGGAGACGGAGACACTGGGAAGAAAGAGCTCAGACAATCCTTCATTCTGTCACAGAGAATCTGCCGATACAGAACTATTGTTGTTCGGCTCTCGTGTCGAGGTCACGTCTGTCAGCCGCATTCCAGGACCGGCGGCTTGGAGAGAATGATTCCTTTCGATCTTGATTATGAGTCGATTCATTTTGCTAAATGATGTTTACACATATAATCTGAGCATCTCTTCTCCTGCACTGACACACTCCTGTCACACTGAACTCTGTGTGTGTGTTAATGTTTCTCATAAACCATGTTTACGTTGTAATACCATGTCATTATACACACTTATGTCCTCATAAATCACATATCTGTACATACACACACACTCTTTCACAGGAACACACACACACACATGCTGACCTTTGCAATATGGCGGCCATTGGAGAAGAAGACCAGCAGACACAGTAATGTCACACACAGCCGAGGAAACTCTGAAAATAAAATCATTTTATTCGCACATTAACATTTAGTGTTGAGCTCCTTCACTCCAGATCTGCTGAAAACAAGGCAAGGACACACACGACACACACACCCCACAGAATATAGATAAAGAGCCCAATGACACACTCACTCTCTTTCCCACACACTCAAACACACACACTCTCTCTCTCTCTCAAGCACACACACAATCATTTTATTTGCACATTAGCATTTAGTATTAAGGAGCCTTCACTCCAGATCTACTAAGAAAAAGGCAAGAACACACACGACACAAACAATCCCACAGAATATAGATAAAGGGCCCAATAACACACACACACACACACACACACAGAATATCAACACTATGACAATACGTGACGCGAGACCAGCGAACTACACACTCAATTATCATCAATTACATCAATATACAACGCCATTTCATCTCATACAAGAGAGACACACACACACACACACACACACACACACACACACACACAGAGCTGGAGACTCATGCACAGAAAACATCACAGGAAATGATGCGTAATCGACAGCATGAGATTTGCTATTTGTTTCAGAAAAATAAATGAGAGTTTAATGGTTAAAGGCACATGTGCAACAACATGAAATAAATATAAAATACACTCAAATTAATGAATAAAATGGTTTTACAAATGTAAAAATATCAAAAGTAGAAATGTTAATATAGAAATCATATTTTTTTTGTAAAGAAGTCATAGTATTATGGAATGATCTGTAGATTTCTAAATATATTCATAAATATTAATATTCCCCCAAATATGTAAATATTTCTCTTCAAGGTTAAACATTCACACTAACATGACACTTAATAACACTTAATGTCACACTTTCTCTGGATTATTCCTCAGGTCAAAGTCACTGCAGTTTCTCACGTTTGTAAATGTAAGAGTGTGTGTGTGTGTGTGTGTGTGTGTGAGAGAGAACAACAGACGGTGTGTGTGTGTGTGTGTGTGTGTATGAGAGAGAACAACAGACGGTGTGTGTGTGTGAGTGTGTGTGTGTGTGTATGAGAGAGAACAACAGACGGTGTGTGTGTGTGAGTGTGTGTGTGTGTGTGTGTGTATGAGAGAGAACAACAGACGGTGTGTGTGTGTGAGTGTGTGTGTGTGAGCAACAGACAGTGCGTGTGTGTGTGTGTGTGTGTGAGAGAGAGAACAACAGATGGTGTGTGTGTGTGTGTGAGCAACAGACAGTGCGTGTGTGTGTATGAGAGGGAACAACAGACGGTGTGTGTGTGTGAGTGTGTGTGTGTATGAGAGAGAACAACAGACGGTGTGTGTGTGAGTGTGAGCAACAGACAGTGCGTGTGTGTGTGTGTGTGAGAGAGAACAACAGACGGTGTGTGTGTGTGTATGAGAGGGAACAACAGACGGTGTGTGTGTGTGAGTGTGTGTGTGTGTATGAGAGAGAACAACAGACGGTGTGTGTGTGAGTGTGAGCAACAGACAGTGCGTGTGTGTGTGTGTGTGAGAGAGAACAACAGACGGTGTGTGTGTGTGTATGAGAGGGAACAACAGACGGTGTGTGTGTGTGAGTGTGTGTGTGTGTATGAGAGAGAACAACAGACGGTGTGTGTGTGAGTGTGTGAGAGAGAACAACAGATGGTGTGTGTGTGTGTGAGCAACAGACAGTGTGTGTGTTTGAGCAACAGACAGTGCGTGTGTGTGTGTGTGAGAGAGAACAACAGACGGTGTGTGTGTGAGTGTGAGCAACAGACAGTGCGTGTGTGTGTGTGTGAGAGAGAACAACAGATGGTGTGTGTGTGTGTGTGTGAGCAACAGACAGTGTGTGTGTTTGAGCAACAGACAGTGCGTGTGTGTGTGTGTGTGTGTGTGTATGAGAGAGAACAACAGACGGTGTGTGTGTGAGTGTGTGTGAGCAACAGACAGTGCGTGTGTGTGTGTGTGTATGAGAGAGAACAACAGACGGTGTGTGTGTGAGTGTGTGTGAGCAACGGACAGTGCGTGTGTGTGTGTGTGTGTGTGTATGAGAGAGAACAACAGACGGTGTGTGTGTGAGTGTGTGTGAGCAACAGACAGTGCGTGTGTGTGTGTGTGTGTGTGTATGAGAGAGAACAACAGACGGTGTGTGTGTGAGTGTGTGTGAGCAACAGACAGTGCGTGTGTGTGTGTGTGTATGAGAGAGAACAACAGACGGTGTGTGTGTGAGTGTGTGTGAGCAACAGACAGTGCGTGTGTGTGTGTGTGTGTGTGTATGAGAGAGAACAACAGACGGTGTGTGTGTGAGTGTGTGTGAGCAACAGACAGTGCGTGTGTTTGAGTGTGTGTGTGTGTGTGTGTATGAGAGAGAACAACAGACGGTGTGTGTGTTTGAGTGTGTGTGTGTATGAGAGAGAACAACAGACGGTGTGTGTTTGAGTGTGAGAGAACAACAGACGGTGTGTGTTTGAGTGTGTGTGTGTGTGTGTGTGTGTGTGTGTGTGAGAGAGAGAGAGAGAACAACAGACGGTGTGTGTGTGAGTAACAGACAGTGTGTGTGTGTGTGTGTGTGTGTGTGAGAGAGAGAACAACAGACGGTGTGTGTGTGAGTGTGTGTGTGTGTGTGTGAGAGAGAGAACAACAGACGGTGTGTGTGTGAGTAACAGACAGTGTGTGTGTGTGTGTGTGTGTGAGAGAGAGAACAACAGACGGTGTGTGTGTGTGTGTGTGTGTGTTGTCTCTTTATGGGTGTGTTACATCTAACAGTTAAAGCATCTACTTATTAACGAACATCAAATCTGTTAAATGTGTCTCTGCATT
>JAWRVZ010000231.1:457500-470000 GCA_037043235.1 Rhodeus uyekii
AGCTCCAGCATCCCATGATAATATATAGGTTAAGTGGTTTGGAAAATTTAATAAAATGTAATCAAATTAAATTAAATTAAAGCTCAATCATTCCCATGATCATACATAGCATAAGTGGTTTGGGGGAATTATTATTATTTTTTTTAATTAAATTAAATGATAATATATAGGGTAAGTGGTTTGGAAAATGTAAATCAAATTAAATTAAAGCTCAATCATTCCCATGATCATACATAGGGTAAGTGGTTTGGAAAATGTAATAAAATAAAAATTTAATTAAATTAAAGCTCCAGCATAGGGCAAGTGTTTTGGAAAATGTAATAAAATAAAAATTTAATTAAATTAAAGCTCCAGCATAGGGCAAGTGTTTTGGAAAATTAAATTTAAATGAAATTTAAATAAAATAAAAGCAAAGCTCCAAGACAAGTGGTTCAGTAAAAATAAAAATAAAAATTGTGTCTCTCTCTGAAAGGGCCTATAAAGACGAATTGTTTTTAAAACTCTTGTCTTGGGGAAAATTCAACAGATTAAGGAAAGCAGGAATAATAAGAGTTACGATCAAGACACTGAGTTCTTCCCACAACTGTGAGGAGAAACAGTCAAAACAAAGCTTGTTCTTCACCTTGAGTCCTGACGATCTCTCGCACTCCGTGGAAAAACCCTCGGTATTTGGGATTGGCTGAGCTTTGATCGTGGATGAATTTCACCTGGAAATGTGAGAGATGAAGCACGTAAGATACAGAATGCAATGTTCAACTTTAAACCTTTGACCTTACCTTTATCGTCTCCATGGGACAGACGATCAGGACGGCCTCCATCACTCCGGCGCCCAAACCGCACACCAAACCACGAGTGCTGTCCAGTTTCCCAAACTCATCCTTCATCTGGTTACTCAGGATCTCAAACACACCGAATCTGCAGAGGAACCAGGAATTATATCCGATTCAAAGCATTGCATAATCATCAGCTGTGCTTTACATGAAGAGAGAGAAGGTGATGCAAGCGAACATTAAAGAATAAAGCAGAGCTGGAGGGAAAGTATGAACCTCAAAATATACAGGAAACACAGACATGCATTTCCATAAAACTGATTAATGCAGACACACACTTTATTAGAGCTTTAACTACAACTAATGCACACAAAAAATGAATTAAATCAAATTTATTCGAAAATGGAATAAAATAAAATAGAAAAAAATAAGATTGAATAAAATATAATATACAAAAAAATGAAATAAAACAAAATAAGATTAATAAGAATAAAAGAATAAAGAATAAAAGAAAAATAATAAAATTGAAGGAAATTTAATTATAAAATGGAATAAAAAATATATAGAGTGAAAAAACTAAAATGGAATGAAACTAAAAATTATTTAAAGAAATAAAACAAAATTAAATGGAATAAAATAAAATATAAAATTGAACAAAATAAGATGGAATAAAATATAATATAAAATAAAATGGATTAAAATAAAATATAATTGTTTTTTATAAATATAAAATAAAGATAAAAAAAAAATGAAGTAAAGTAATCAAATCAGCTTCTGTTTAAAGTCTTGTCATTGGGAACATTCAACAGAACAGCCTTCAGAAACTACAGTGAGAGCAACATAAAGTGCTGATTATCCTCGAGCACGAGCTTCAGAGTCAGATGTGTGTGTGTGTGTGTGTGTGTGTGTGAGAGCACTTCCTCTGGATCAGCAGTGCCGGCGGGACAGGTGAGCTTCAGCAGCAGGAAGCAGCTTTTCTTACCGGTTTCTCAAGAGAGACACGAGTGCAGGACGTCCAGCGGCGGAGAGACATTCAGATAATTCATCAACAAACTCTGTGATTCTGCCTGAACCCTCAACGCACCTGACCGTACACTGATACCATACAATTACACTCCTGTTCATCCCTCTCTCTCTCCCTCTTTCTCTTTCTATCTCTCCCCCAGTGTCTCTCTAACTCTGTCACTCTCTCGCTCGCTCTGTCTCTCTCTCTCCCTCCATATACACACACACATCCATCAAGTTAAATTGGCTAAAACTCAATTTTGAAATGCTCCACTCAGAGTTGTTTGTGCAGTTTTTGAAATGACAGAACGAGAGTCGCACTAACGGAGGACAGCGAGACGCCGCTTCAACATCTTTACACGGCAGACACTTATTAAAGAAATAAAATAATCTCATTCATGCAGATTATAGTGTAGAACAAACATAATGCATTACAAACATAAAGCAGAGCAGAATCACTAGTCAACACTAGTCAACACTAGTCAACACTAGTCAACACTAATCAACACTAGTCAACACTAATCAACACTAATCAACACTAGTCAACACTAGTCAACACTAATCAACACTAGTCAACACTAGTCAACACTAGTCAACACTAGTCAACACTAGTCAACACTAGTCAACACTAGTCAACACTAATCAACACTAGTCAACACTAGTCAACACTAATCAACACTAGTCAACACTAATCAACACTAGTCAACACTAGTCAACACTAGTCAACACTAGTCAACACTAGTCAACACTAATCAACACTAGTCAACACTAGTCAACACTAGTCAACACTAGTCAACACTAGTCAACACTAGTCAACACTAGTCAACACTAGTCAACACTAGTCAACACTAATCAACACTAGTCAACACTAATCAACACTAGTCAACACTAGTCAACACTAATCAACACTAGTCAACACTAGTCAACACTAGTCAACACTAATCAACACTAATCAACACTAGTCAACACTAATCAACACTAGTCAACACTAGTCAACACTAGTCAACACTAATCAACACTAGTCAACACTAGTCAACACTAATCAACACTAGTCAACACTAATCAACACTAGTCAACACTAGTCAACACTAATCAACACTAGTCAACACTAGTCAACACTAGTCAACACTAGTCAACACTAGTCAACACTAATCAACACTAGTCAACACTAATCAACACTAGTCAACACTAGTCAACACTAGTCAACACTAGTCAACACTAGTCAACACTAGTCAACACTAATCAACACTAGTCAACACTAATCAACACTAGTCAACACTAGTCAACACTAGTCAACACTAGTCAACACTAGTCAACACTAGTCAACACTAATCAACACTAGTCAACACTAGTCAACACTAATCAACACTAGTCAACACTAATCAACACTAGTCAACACTAATCAACACTAGTCAACACTAGTCAACACTAGTCAACACTAGTCAACACTAGTCAACACTAGTCAAGGAACAGAAACAGAACAGAAATGGCTTGTTAAATCAAAGAGTTAAACAATGCAAAAATAAAATAAAAAAAAGTGTGTGTGTGTGTATTAAAATAAAAATCATTGCAAAGCAATTGCATGCTACGTCACTTCTTTAATTTGGCTAATTGTTTTCTCCTAGAAATAATCAAATTAAATTAAGGATGAACAGCCGTTTAAAAACAGCTCATGAGAAATGATGCAGTTTAAAACAACACACAGATGCTTTATTTATAATAAATGCATAAAAAATGAGAACTTGAGGTTGCTTTTCCAACCCAAATTTATGCAAATGTGTCTTAACTTTTAGCAATACAATTAAATAACGAACAGCTGATTTGATTTCCGGTTTGTGGGACGGTCAAGTTGAGTGTCAAATAAACATTATGCAAATCAGCTTGAACATTCAGCGTCTAGCTGTTCACGCTACACACGAGGAGCTGATTCTGAGGGGATGTGCATTATGGGATGGCGGCGCTGCTTCAGTCGGTTCGGGAGTGGCGTTCTGCACTAAAACGAGACGCTCATAAATGCCATCTGGGATGGATCCAGCAGTCGAACGCAAGGTCACCCGAACAAAACCAGTCCAATCAGCTAATGAAGAGAGAGGGAGGAAGAGGAGGGGGAAGAGCAGCGGAGGAGAGGATAATCAATCTGAGTGAAGGGACAGACGTTTGAACGGTGACTCGGTCTTAAAGAAACAAACCCGTTTTAATGGCATTACATTCAAAGACTGTTGGGCAGAAGAAGAGAAACGTCTGGATATCGGAGGAAAACGCTGTTTATGCATCTGTTATGATTGTTTTATTTAAATTCAAAGCAGTTTGAATAAACAAGATGCAGATTTACATCTACATTCATGCATTTATCAGCTGCTTTTATCATTGCATTCAAGAAACACATTGACATTCTAATCAGTTCTTGCTTTCCCTGGGAATCGAACCCATGACCTTGATGTTGCAGGTTTGAGCTACAGGAAAGCTTTGATGTCTAAAAGCATTGTTGTTCTTGCGTCAATCGTAAATAATGATGATCGACTGAATTGCAAATAAAATGCTAGTTGTTTTCTCACATAAAGCTTTGATATGATTTCAGAGACGTGGAATCACCGTCAACTAAACGCAGCATACAATAAAAGTTTAAGTTAAATTAAATAAATGTTGAGTTCTTTTTTTGCTTTTTGTTTCCTTGCTTTTAGTTTAAGTCGACGAACTGAAAAGACTCAAATTAAACCAAATATTTGTAAATACAGTAATACCTCGGTTTACGAGCGACTTGGTATACGAGCAAATCGGTGTACGAGCATGGAGGGTCAACTCGGTGTACGAGCATTGTATCTGTGTGCGAGCTAATTTTTCCCCTCACCCACGTGCATTTTTGTGTGGAAAGTCCTAACGCTCAGTATCGTCGCGCGCATTTTTACTGTAAATATCCTAATGACAGCCTCTCATAACACAGTCAGGAGGTTCCAACCCCTTTATCAGCCCTTCACTCATTCATTCTCTCAGCTTCACTCTGTTTGGCTGCATCATTCACCACAGTGATACTTTCAGAAGTGATAACATTAATTGTGATCGCTATTGTTCACGTAGTGAAATGTATACGTGGTTCATGAATTCATTGTCTCCTAGTTCTGCCTGTGGGTGTGAGTGGGGGCTCCCGGGGCTCCCGGTGCTCGCGCGCGTGCGTCTCGATTATCACGTCGCTTGTTTTCTGCACTATTATAAATAACTCATTTGCACTTGAATCCAAGTTTTGTGTTTTCCCCCTCCCTCCTCTGTCTCTCCACTCCTTCACGCCAGCAGACACTGCTCAAAGTGCATTACAGTAAATTGTCAAGTATTTTTAGAATTTAATTGTCAATTATTAATTAGTATTTATATGAGATCTTAATGGTTATAATTTTAACTGCAATTAATAGGGTAAAACAAAAAAAATATTCAAAATGTGCATTTATGATCGTGTGGAACGAATTAATTGATTTTTAGTGCATTCTTATGGGGGGAATTGTTTTGGTGTACGAGCATTTTGGGTTACGAGCTCGCTCTTGGAACTAATTAAACTCGTAAACCGAGGTATTACTGTACTATATTGACATTTTTTATATATATATATATATATATATATATATATATGTCAGTATAGTATTTACAAATATTTTTATAATTTTTCATTTTAGTTTAAGTTTCACTAACTTTATCATGTGCTTCTGCAATTTTTATTATTATTTATAAATAATTATAAATAAAATAAAAATCATTCAAAGTATTCATAATAACTATAACAGTATGTTTATGAAATAAAACAAATGATAAAACCTATAGGTATACTAAAAATATTATACTAAAAATGAAACTAACTGACTGAAATGAAAATATGAACTCAAACAGAAAATGTGTGTGTGTGTGTGCGAGAGTGAGAGATAATAATGGAGTGTGAGTGTGTGAGTGAGTGAGTGAGTGAGACAGAGAGAGAGTGTGTGTGTGTGTGTGTGTGTGTGTGTGTGTGTGTGACTGCGAGTGTGTGTTTGTGAGTGAGTAAGTGAGTGTGTGTGTGTGTGTGTGTGTGTGTGTGTGTGTGTGTGTGATTGTATAGATACTTTACACTGTGTTTAATTAAGTTTGCTTGTTTTCTACTATGAAATATCATTGTGTAGAAAAACAGAGTGAAGATCCACGACAGCGGGTGAGTAAACCGTGACAGGGGTTCAAACACACACACACACACATACACACACATACGTGACACGCGTTTATATGTGTGATGAAGTGACCAGAAGAGCAGAGAGCGTCAGTCAGACAGACAGAGCTGGACACGCACCGCTGCCGCTGTCAGACTAACACACACACACACACACACACACTCCCAGGAGAGAGAGAGAGAGAGCGAGAGCAAACCCGCTGAGCTGCGACAGAACAAAAACAATCAGCATAATAAATGTCAGCTGTCTGAAACAGGGCAGTGATTGGCTGCACGGGAGTGTGTACCTGACTGCAGATTTCGGGATGGATCCGTACAGTAACGAGCTCAGGCCTCGATATAAACCCTTCACTCCATGATGACGGACCGTCTGCGACACACAGTCCGCTGAAAGACGAGATCACACCATCATTACAACCCATTTTAATCATTGGAATCGATTTTAATAACACGTTTCTAGAACGTAACACTTGCTCTGTTAATAAACACAGAGACGCAGAGCAGATGTTTGTCTGTCTGCTAAATCAACAGAAGGCTTGTTAAAATCTTCTTTGAGCTTCAGCCAGAGTGAGAGAGAGAGAGAGAGAGAGAGACAGAGACGGAGAGAGAGAGAGAGAGAGAGAGAGAGACAGAAGGAGATAGAGAGAGAGTGAAGGAGAGAGAGAGAGAGAGAGAGAGAAGATAAGTTTGTTTACTTCCTGAGCGCAGCAGCAGGTTGGAATCAGTTCTGGCCCGGAGAGTTTCACTAATTAACTCCAAAGAGGATGTGCACGTCATACGTGAGCAAGTGTGTGTGTAAATGTGTATGAGAGTGTCTGTGTGTGTGTGTGTGTGTGTGTGTGTAATGAGTGAGTAAGTGTGTACTCACAGATGCCTCTATATCGGGGTGGATTGGCTTTCTCATCTAACTGTAATTGTGTCTTCACATACTCTGTTGGAAACGTGATGCAGATTTCAATGCCGCCTGCGATTCCGCCTGCAGACAAACAACATTAGTTGCTTAAAAATGAGCAATTTTTACAATTTATAATATCTGTATTTCTATGTGAATATATAGTAAAGTGTCATTTATTCCTGTGATTAAAGCTGAATTTATTAGAAGATAAATACAGTAAAACAGTGTAATATTATATCAGTGTAAAACAGCTGTTTTCTATGTGATTATATAGTATAGTGTCATTTATTCCTGTGATTAAAGCTGAATTTATTAGATGATAAATACAGTAAAACAGTGTAATATTATATCAGTGTAAAACAGCTGTTTTCTATGTGAATATATAGTAAAGTGTCATTTATTCCTGTGATTAAAGCTGAATTTATTAGATGATAAATACAGTAAAACAGTGTAATATTATATCAGTGTAAAACAGCTGTTTTCTATGTGAATATATAGTAAAGTGTCATTTATTCCTGTGATTAAGCTGAATTTATTAGATGATAAATACAGTAAAACAGTGTAATATTATATCAGTGTAAAACAGCTGTTTTCTATGTGAATATATAGTAAAGTGTCATTTATTCCTGTGATTAAAGCTGAATTTATTAATTGTTAAGGCCTAATTTTTACAGCTCTAAACGTCTTTCATGATCAGTTCATTCAGATGAATCAGAGAAGATGAAATAAGACGATCCTCTCTTTAATTGTAATCACTCATTGGCCTGGATTTGACACACACACACACACACACACTCACTATCTCTCTCTCTCTCACACACACACACACACACACACACATACATACAGCTAAAGCAGCTAATCAATAACCCCATGAGTTACTGCTGGTCGCTTCACCCTAAAGCGTCATAAATCAAGCTAAAGGCCTTTCCAAGCGCTCGAATTCGCTCACGTCTGCGTGTGGAAACAGAAACAGAGCGAACGGCTGGAAATTACCAGACGCCACATCTGAGAGCTGCCAGTAAAACACGACTGATGAACACGAGAGCAGAAATGTGTGTGTTTGTGTGTTTCTGGAATAACCTGCTTCACTTACATGTCACAACTGAAATATCAGACACAACACACACACTTTAATCAAACACACCACATCAATAAAACACACACACACACACACTCCCAGCATTCATCACAGCTAGAAACACCACAGTAAAACATCCACATCTCCTGATATATTGGGCTAAAAAGGTTAGATCGCCCTAAAAATGTCATTTACTCACCCTTGTGTCTTTGCAAACGCGACAGACTCTCTTTCTACAGCGAAGCATAAAAGCAGAAGCTTTAAAGAATATTCACGCTGCTCTTTTTAATAAAATGTCAGTGGCAGATGAAACACTATAACAGTGTGATGTGCACTATAACAGCTTATTACATGAGCCTTATGGACTACCTTTATGATTATTGTGGGATATTTTTAGATTTGTACTTTTGGAGCTTAATATCCCTGCATAGGTTTTCATTATATGGAAAACTGGATATTCTTCTAATTCATACATAAACTACCATTTAAAAGACTCCTCTGCTCATTAAGGCTGCATTTATTTGATCAAAAAGACAGTAAAAAATAGCTAAATATTATATCAATGTAAAACAGCTGTTTTCTATGTGAATATATAGTAAAATGTCATTTATTCCAGTGATTAAAGCTGAATTTATTAGATGATAATTACAGTAAAACAGTGTAATATTATATCAGTGTAAAACAGCTGTTTTCTATGTGAATATATAGTAAAGTGTCATTTATTCCTGTGATTAAAGCTGAATTTATTAGATGATAAATACAGTAAAACAGTGTAATATTATATCAGTGTAAAACAGCTGTTTTCTATGTGAATATATAGTAAAGTGTCATTTATTCCTGTGATTAAAGCTGAATTTAATAGATGATAAATACAGTAAAACAGTGTAATATTATATCAATGTAAAACAGCTGTTTTCTATGTGAATATATAGTAAAGTGTCATTTATTCCTGTGATTAAAGCTGAATTTATTAGATGATAAATACAGTAAAACAGTGTAATATTATATCAGTGTAAAACAGCTGTTTTCTATGTGAATATATAGTAAAGTGTCATTTATTCCTGTGATTAAAGCTGAATTTAATAGATGATAAATACAGTAAAACAGTGTAATATTATATCAATGTAAAACAGCTGTTTTCTATGTGAATATATAGTAAAGTGTCATTTATTCCTGTGATTAAAGTTGTATTTATTAGATGATAAATACAGTAAAACAGTGTAATATTATATCAATGTAAAACAGCTGTTTTCTATGTGAATATATAGTAAAGTGTCATTTATTCCAGTGATTAAAGCTGAATTTATTAGATGATAATTACAGTAAAACAGTGTAATATTATATCAGTGTAAAACAGCTGTTTTCTATGTGAATATATAGTAAAGTGTCATTTATTCCTGTGATTAAAGTTGTATTTTCAGCATCATAACTTCAGTCTTCAGTGTCACATGATCTTCACAATTCATGAAATATGATGATTTGATGATCAACAAACAATTATGATTATTATCAGTGTTAAACTTAAATTTAAATTTATCAGGGATAAATTTTATCAGGATTCTTTGATTAATAGAAAGATCAAATGATCAGCATTTATTTGAAATATAATCTTTTGTAACATTACACATTTCTTCACTGTCCCTTTAAATCAATTTAATGCAATCTTGATTAATAAAATAATTAATTTAACTTACTGACCCCAAACTGTTCAGTTCACAGGAGGAATAAAGTGATACAGGCTTAAATAAAATGCAGTAAATTAATTAAGCTGCTGTTTTAATTAGATGTGGTGATTCCCGTCGGAAGAATGTTTTTCAGGATTCTGGCGTTACATTAAAGCACTGAATAATTCCTTTCATGTGTCGCTATGAAGCAAACGACAACATTACAGCTTTATTAATGCAGACAGACGGGAAAACCGATTCTGAGAGAGACAGACAGATGGAAAAACCGATTCTGATGGAGAGACAGACAGACAGACAGGAAAACCGATTCTGAGAGAGATAGACAGATGGAAAAAACGATTCTGATGGAGAGACAGACAGATGGAAAAAACAATTCTGATGGAGAGACAGACAGACAGACAGGAAAACCGATTCTGATGGAGAGACAGACAGACAGACGGGAAAACCGATTCTGAGAGACAGACAGATGGAAAAACGATTCTGAGAGACAGACAGATGGAAAAACGATTCTGAGAGAGACAGACAGATGGAAAAACCGATTCTGATGGAGAGACAGACAGACAGACAGACAGACAGACAGACAGGAAAACCGATTCTGAGAGACAGACAGATGGAAAAAACGATTCTGATGGAGAGACAGACAGACAGACGGGAAAACCGATTCTGATGGAGAGACAGACAGATGGAAAAAACGATTCTGATGGAGAGACAGACAGACAGGAAAACCGATTCTGAGAGACAGACAGACGGGAAAACCGATTCTGATGGAGAGACAGACAGACGGGAAAACCGATTCTGATGGAGAGACAGACATTAGAGTAAGTGATTGTGAATGGAGATTGAGACTCTGATAAGTGGAGGAGACCAGAACACGGCCTCAGAGACGAGCACTCGCTGCACTTAATTGCAGCCTCCCGGCAAGAGAGACACACACACACACACACACACACACACTCTCTTTCAGCAAGAGCTGTATAAAAGGCTTGACTGATGATGAAAACACAATAGCAGGGATGTGACGGCTCTCCATTAGGCAGAAGCGCCCCAGGAAACGCACATCTGACCCTTCATGCCTGGATGAAATATCTCAGCAATATAGATGCTTATTTCTTTGCCTTTTGACAGTATTTAATATCACATTGGAAAAAGTCAAAAAACTAAATCTCGATATTTATTTATTAATGTAATGGACACAATATTTGGACACTCAAAATTAATAAAAAATAGCTGTATTTATATTTATAAACAATATATGAAAAATGCTATAAAATAAACTATTTTAAATGATGACGCAAATTAATTGTTTTGCATGTAGACATGAAACACACTAGTGTCATATACAGTAATGCCTCGGTTTACGAGCGACTTGGTATACGAGCAAATCGGTGTACGAGAAAAAATGTCCCTCATCCAGGCGCATTTTTATGTGGAAAAAGTCCTAACGCTCAGCATCGTTGTGCGCATTTTTACTGGAAATATCCTAATGACAGCCTCTCATTACACAGTCACGCGGTTCCAACCCCTTTATCAGCCCTTCACTCATTCATTCTCTCAACATCACTTTGTTTGGCTGCATCATTCACCACAGTGATACTTTTAGAAGTGATTTACAGAGGCTTTTTACCTCCTATTATTAACATTAATTAATTGTGATCGCTATTGTTCACGAGGTGAAATTCGCGGCTCCCGTTCGTTCGTTCGTTCATTCGCGGCTCCCGTGGGTTCGTTCGTTCGCGGCTCCCGTGGGTTCGTTCGTTCGCGGCTCCCGTGGGTTCGTTCATTCATTCGCGGCTCCCATGAGTTTGTTCGTTCGCGGCTCCCGTGAATTTGTTCGTTCGCGGCTCCCGTGAGTTCGTTGGTTCGTGGCTCCCGTGGGTTCGTTCTTTCACGACTCCCGTGAATTTGTTCGTTCGCGGCTCCCGTGAGTTCCTTCTTTCGCGGCTCCCGTGGGTTCGTTCGTTCGCGGCTCCCGTGGGTTCGTTGGTTCGCGGCTCCCGTGGGTTCGTTCGTTCGCGGCTCCCGTGAGTTCGTTCGTTCGCGGCTCCCGTGAGTTCGTTCGTTCGCGGCTCCCGTGAGTTCGTTCGTTCGCGGCTCCCGTGAGTTCGTTCGTTCGCGGCTCCCGTGAGTTCGTTCGTTCGCGGCTCCCGTGAGTTCGTTCGTTCGCGGCTCCCGTGAGTTCGTTCGTTCGCGGCTCCCGTGAGTACGTTCGTTCGCGGCTCCCGTGAGTTCGTTCGTTCGCGGCTCCCGTGAGTACGTTCGTTCGCGGCTCCCGTGAGTTCGTTCGTTCGCGGCTCCCGTGAGTTCGTTCGTTCGCGGCTCCCGTGAGTTCGTTCGTTCGCGGCTCCCGTGAGTTCGTTCGTTCGCGGCTCCCGTGAGTTCGTTCGTTCGCGGCTCCCGTGAGTTCGTTGGTCCGTGGCTCCCGTGAGTTCCTTCTTTCGCGGCTCCCGTGAGTTCCTTCTTTCGCGGCTCCCGTGAGTTCCTTCTTTCGCGGCTCCCGTGAGTTTGTTCGTTGGCGGCTCCCGTGAGTTTGTTCGTTCGCGGCTCCCGTGGGTTTGTTCGTTCGCGGTTACCATGTTCCACGACTTTCACTCTGGATTATCACTTCGTTTGTTTTCTGCACTATTATAATAAATTCACTAATTTGCTCTCATCCTTGCTATATGAGATCTTAATGGTTACAATTTTAACTGCAATTAATAGAGTAAAACCAAAAATATTTAAAATGGGCATTTGTGGTGGTGTGGAACAAATAAATTAATTTTTAGTGCATTTTTATGGGGAAAATTTGTTTTGGTGTACGAGCATTTTGGTTTACGAGCTCGCTATTGGAACGAATTAAACTCGTAAACAGAGGTATTACTGTATAATATAAATAAATAAA
>JAWRVZ010000231.1:475000-497500 GCA_037043235.1 Rhodeus uyekii
ATAAATTTAGGACCAAAATAAAATAATCCAATTAGTTAAGCATTTTCCTATTATTTATTTCATATAAGTAAATAAATAGTTTATTAGCCTATTCAAATATTTATTTATTTTACCTATACTGTATTTCTATTCTCTAGTTATTTATTCTTGTTTGTTTGTTTGTTTTTTTATATTTATTTTTATGCGTTCCTTATATTTTTATATATATTTTCCCCACAAAAATATAAGGAATGCATAAAAATAAATAAAATACAAACAAATGAAAGAATAAATAACTAAAGAATAAAAATAGAGTAAAAATACAAAAAATTAAAATAAAAAAATTATTGATTTATTTTAGTATTATTGATTTATTTTCCTTTTATTTATTTTGGATAGGGCCTCCATGCATATGCACTTAATGATCATTTATTAGTTAAATACATCCAACAGGAACAAAACTGACCTAAAGTGACCCGAAAGAGAGAGAGAGAGACAGTGACGGAGCATGAGATGTAAACTTTATTCAATCTGAGTCACTACACAACACTGAACAACCCAAACATCCTCACTTTTTGTGTTTTTTGCATATAGTTTTCCTAAAAAATTAAGTCTCTTTTTACTAGAACATTACAGAGCAGACAGTGCATATGGCTTGCAGTAACACTGATGATCATGCGCAGCTACACTGACCTAGTAAACATGTCCAAACCACGAGGGTGGCGTTAAATTAACACGCGTTCGTTTGGGATTTTCACATTGTACAACTGAAATTTAGTACCACTTGAAATGTAAACAAAGTTAATACTGCAGACTTAAAAGACGGAATATGGTAAAAATATGCTAGCATTCACCCTCACTAGTGTTTGTTTTAGTGTGGTTCAGGTTCAGCATCCTCTCCTCATCAGTGCCATACTCGATCAAAATCAAATGAAACATAAGTTAACGAGCAGCTTGTTTGTTGTGTTTAAGGAGCGTTTCGTGCTGCGTGTTTGTTTGATTGCTGAGATACAGTTTTCATGCTTCCTGAAAGCAGCAGCCGAGCTTGGGTGTCACAGGCACACGTTTCCCACAAATCCTAGCGGGAGGGACTCAAGGCTGAAGGTTGAAGCCGTACACGGGAGGAGCGAAGCCGTACGCCGGGAAACCCGGCTGGGGTGTGACTGCCGTCTGACTGCCGTTCAACATCAGCTGTTGCCCTGCACGCACACACACACACACACACACACACACATTCATATTCATGAATGGGAGTGTTTAGCTTGATCTGTGACTGATATCAGTATCTGGGGAGGTTCTCACAGCGGTTTCGGTTGAATGACAGCTATAGATCAGAGAGGAGCTAATGTATGGAACATTATGGCGTCTCAAAAACTGGAATCTACTGCTAAAATGTATGAAATGCTCAGCCTGGATCACAGGTGGGAGTAGTTTCTCACTGACACTCCATTACATCAGAATTGTTGAAGTTGCCAATAACCAACCAGATGAAAGCATGAGGACGCATTTCAGAAACAATCTGTATCCTAGTGTGTTACAAATTATATATTTAATTAAAATATGAATATAATAATAATTAATAAAAAACTGCATAAATGATTGTTAATAAATGCATCAATAAACAAATGCTTAATGCATAAAAAATGCATCAATAAATAAATGCTTGATGCATAAAAAAATGCACCAATAAATAAATGCTTAATGCATAAAAAATGCACCAATAAATAAATGCTTAAAGCATAAAAAAAATAAAAATAAATGCATCAATAAATAAAATGCTAAATGCACACATTTAAAAAATAAATGCATCAATAAATAAAATGCTAAATGCATACACATTTAAAAAAATAAATGCATCAATAAATAAATGCTTAATGCATTAAAAAAAGTCAAAATAAATGCATCAATAAATAAATGCTTAATGCTTTTATTTTTTTAAGCATCAATAAATAAGCGTTTAGTGCAAAAATAAATAAATGCACAGGTAAATAATTTAAAGCCTTAAGCCTTTTTTTAACTTATGCATTTATTTAGTGATGCTTTAAAGGATTTATGTATTTATTTATAATGATAAAATATATAATACAAAAGGTTTCTATTAATAATTTCCTATACAAATGTAATTTGCATTGGCATACATTAGAAACTGGGTTTAATGCAACAGTTATAAGTTAAAATATAATACAAATATTGGCTATAATTTACATTATATAATACATCGCAATAAATTCACATCTGTGAATGAAATCCTTATTTTAAAGAAAGAACATCAGGTGTTTGCAGTGTAGAAAACGATGTAACGATGTTCATACCAACGGAAATGAAAATGTGTTGGTTTTATTATTATTATTATTTTTATTTTTTGTTGCTTTATTTATTGCTTGTAAATTAAATAAAATTTTATCTGCATGTAAGGCACCCTTAAATAAAATGTATTATTATTATTGACAGCTTGCATTGTAAAAGTGAAAAAGTTGCCTTTTTTGACTTTGTTTCTCATCAAGGAAAGACGCTTCTCAGATGAGTTTGTAACAAAACTGTGTGATCATGAACGTACCGTAGACGATAGAGGAGGATTCAGCAGACTCGTCTTCAGATGCTCTCTTGCTCTCGGCCTCCTGCAGTTTATCCACCTGTAAGAGGAAACATCACTGTCAAAGTGTCACGCTGCGTCCTTTCATCCAAACGCCGTCCCTTCAGCCTCTGTCTGAAACACACACACACACACACACTGACACAGCTCATCTTCATCATCATCATCACTACATGCAAACGCTCAACAACGTCACGCATGACATGCCAAAATGCTGCATGACAAACACACTCACATTCCCTTAACGACACTGCTTTCAGACAGTGAAGCGTTAGACAAACAAAAGGACACATTTCTCATTTATTCATCATTAGAATATGTGAAACACTAATTTAACCGTGAAGCTAATGAGCTCAAACTCTGTTTGTTTGTTGATGTTCCTCAAACACTCATCTTGTTGTTTACCTCTAAAACTTATAATTAATGTCTGTTATTAATGAAAGCACTGAACAAAACTACCCAGACTTTATTCCACTGATGCAAACGTTGATATTTGATTGCTATGATTAATAATGAAATCTCATTGTGTATTGTGTTGACTGATGTTTTTTAAAAGCAATTTCTGTTTATAAGCCCTTTTTTGCAGTGAAATCTTTAATGATTTTGTAGAGTAAACTTTGATATTGCTAGTAATATTTAAAGATTGCTACCGAATTGCATATTTTTGCTCAGTTTGTGCCTCTGAATAAAACTGAGTGTTGGGTGTTTCTTCCCCTCCTCTAAATCAAAGAGAGACTCTGTTTCCATCTGCAGGTCAAACGGATGTACTGTCCCTTTAAAGAGAGAAGCGGAGACACCGCAGACCTGCTGGATATTAAACTGATATTAACACTCATTTTGGTTTGGGAAGGTTGTCTTTATCACAGATGTAAACGATCACGGTGGTTGTGAACCACATAACTCTGAATAATTATCATTATAATAATTAGCCACTCTTTACTTCTCTCTCTCTCTCACACACACACACACACACACACACACAATCACACACACTTACATTTACATTACATATCTCTCTCTCTCTCTCTCACACACACAATCGTGCGCAAACACACACACACACACACTCTCTCTCCCACACACACACTCTCTCTCTATCTCTCTCTCTCACACACACACTCTCTCTCTCTCTCACACATACAACCACTCACACTCACAATCGTGCACGTGCACACACACACACACTCTCTCTCTCTCTCTCTCTCACACACACACAAACAAACAAACAGGTTCAGTACAGCTACAGAGCAGTGCATTGTGGGTAATCAAGCAAACTATTCAGGAACCTGTTATAAAGAGAGCAGCGTCTGTTCTCTACATGCACTAACATCTAATACAGAAAGAGATGGACAGAACGGGTCAGAGACCTTCACCTGCCCGGCTAACTCATCCACCTGTAGAGGAGGGAAACTCACGTGAGCTTTCATACAGAATCATTGCATTATACAGATGTTAAAGTCATCAAAACCTACTTTCAACTATGATTTAAAGGTACACTATGTAACTTCTGGCCCTCTAGGGGGATAAATGAATGATAACGTATCAACATGGCGTACCTGCTGTTCAGAAAATCTTGTGGATGAAATAAAATAGACGCTATTATTCCTAAACATCAAATGAAAAAGACACTATAGTTCCGAGTGTGTTTGTGCAGAAAGGGTTCGTATTAAGAGTCAGAACTGAGGAGGAAAGGGATTTGGTGCATTACGGATGTTCCCCTGGGTTTGTGTGTTCATACCTTGCTCAGGTACTCCCTCATCACCTGGATGAAGTACGGCATGGCGAAATCCATCAGGCCGTGTCTCCAGGCCAACTCCAAGACCACATCCGGAGCCAGAAGATCATACGAGCTGAAGAGACACGCGGCGAAACACTCCCACTTCCCCTCTTCAACAAACCAGCGCAAGAGATCCTGAGCCTGAGCGCCGTCCTGAGACTCGGCCGCGAACTGCATCGCATCCTGACACACACACACACACGTCACGTCCTGACAAACACGCTGCAATAATTCTGTTCAAGACAAGCCTTATGGTTTTGTAACAATGTGAGGGGAAGGAAATTATTATTAGAATTATTACAGTTACCTGAAAATAAAATCAAAACCATAAAAAAAGTGTTCCTTCAAATAAAAATAAAACAAAGTTATAAAAATGTCACAAACACTAAATTACTACAAATTCAACAAATTCAAATGAAAAAGGAACATAAAAATTAAATTATATACACACACACACATACACACATGCTCACGCTCATGCATACACACTTACACACACTCACACTCACAAACATATATATACAGTAATACCTTGAGATACGAGCATAATCCGTTCCAGGACGAGCTTGTTACTCGAGTTGCTCACATCTTAAAAACATTTGTTCCCATAAGAAATAACAGAAAAAAAAATCATCCGTTCTGGTCCTCTAAAATAGTGGTCCCCAACCCCCGAAATGAAATGGTACTGGGCAGCGGATCGAATTCACAGACCGGTCCGTCAGCGGCTGCAAGCAGCTGAGGAGGTGCGTTTGAAGCTCCAGGTTTGGAGGAGGAGGAGGAAGAGGAGGAGGGGGAGGAGCAGGAGGAAGAGGAGGAGGAGGAGGAAGAGGAGGAGGAGCAGGAGGGGGAGGAAGAGGAGGAGGAGGAGGAAGAGGGGGGCAGGAGGAAGAGGAGGAGGAAAAGGAGGGGGAGGAGCAGGAGGGGGAGGAAGAGGAGGAGGAAGAGGAGGGGGAGGAGCAGGAGGGGGAGGAAGAGGAGGAGGAAGAGGAGGGGGAGGAGCAGGAGGGGGAGGAAGAGGAGGAGGAGGAGGAAGAGGAGGAGGAGGAGGAAGAGGAGGAGGAGGAGGAAGAGGAGGAGGAGGAGGAAGAGGAGGGGGAGCAGGAGGAAGAGGAGGAGGAGGAAGAGGAGGGGGAGGAGCAGGAGGGGGAGGAAGAGGAGGAAGAGGAGGGGGAGCAGGAGGAAGAGGAGGAGGAGGAAGAGGAGGGGGAGGAGCAGGAGGGGGAGGAAGAGGAGGAGGAGGAGGAAGAGGGGGGGGCAGGAGGAAGAGGAGGGGGAGGAGCAGGAGGAGGAGGAAGAGGAGGGGGAGCAGGAGAAAGAGGAGGAGGAAGAGGAGGAGGAAGAGGAAGAGGAGAAGGAAGAGGAGAGGGAGGAGGAAGAGGAGAAGGAAGAGGAGGGGGAGGAGCAGGAGGAAGAGGATGAGGAAGAGGAGAGAGAGGAGGAAGAGGATGAGGAAGAGGAGAGGGAGGAGGAAGAGGAGGGGGAGCAGGAGGAAGAGGAGGAGGAGGAGGAAGAGGAGGGGGAGCAGGAGGAAGAGGAGGGGGAGGAGCAGGAGGGGGAGGAAGAGGAGGAGGAAGAGGAGGGGGAGGAGCAGGAGGGGGAGGAAGAGGAGGAGGAAGAGGAGGGGGAGGAGCAGGAGGGGGAGGAAGAGGAGGAGGAAGAGGAAGAGGAGGAGGAAGAGGAGGGGGAGCAGGAGGAAGAGGAGGAGGAGGAAGAGGAGGGGGAGGAAGAGGAGGAGGAGGAGGAAGAGGGGGGGGCAGGAGGAAGAGGAGGGGGAGGAGCAGGAGGAGGAGGAAGAGGAGGGGGAGCAGGAGAAAGAGGAGGAGGAAGAGGAGGAGGAAGAGGAGAAGGAAGAGGAGGGGGAGGAGCAGGAGGAAGAGGATGAGGAAGAGGAGAGGGAGGAGGAAGAGGAGAAGGAAGAGGAGGGGGAGGAGCAGGAGGAAGAGGATGAGGAAGAGGAGAGGGAGGAGGAAGAGGAGGAGGGATTACGTAGATAACGCAAACACAATACAGAAGTGTATTGTTTCTTCCCAAGCTGCCTCTAGTGGAGATCATGTGCAATTACACCATAAATGTGTATAACACACACCACAGGAAGACTCGCGGGAGACGCTTACGGAAGTCAACGAACACGTGAAGTGAAGGAGTGAGACGGTGTCTGTAAGCTGCTCGTATCTCAAATATTTACTCATATCTCAAAGCAAAACACTGTTCGAAGGCTTGCTCATATCTCTGAATACTCGTATGTCAGGACACTTGTATCTCAAGATACTACTGTGTATATATATATATATATATATATCAGGCCACTGTAATAAAGTCTCTGGATGGAGGATTAATACGAGTGTTTGCACCTTGTACAGCTTGTCTCTCTTGCAGAGCTGGATGCTCTGAGTCCAGCGCTGGTTGCTCTTGTACAGATACGCCGCGATGCGTCTGAACTCAATGAGCTCGTGTGTCTCCAGCCTCTGAGCCAAAGCCATGGAGTCCAAGTTATCGTACGCGTCGATGGAGGCGCGCAGACCCTGAGCAGGACGGCAGAGGAACACGCTTCACATCACTGCCCCATGTCAAACAGAAGAACACGCGTGTGTGTACCTGATAGTCCTCCTCCTCCGTCAGCAGGTCGTTCAGCGCTTCGTTCACGGCTCGGTTATTGTGCCGTTGCACTGATCGGAGATACGGTTTAACCAGCCGCAGCTGATTCACCTGCAAACACGCATTAACATGCACTACAGTTACACTATTAACATTGAAATAAAGCAGAAATAAAACAGAAATAATACATGAAAAACTTCAAATGGAAAATGAGAAATATTGTCCTATAAACTAACTAAACTAAAAGTAAGGACTAAAGTTAGAAAAACGAAAAGCAAAATAGTAATTTAAAAGATACAATAACTAATAAAACATGACAAAAGCTCAAAATAAAATTATTAATATTTAACCTAAAAGTAAAGTGAAAGCTTAAAATTTTGACACCAAAAGCATAAGGAAAAAGAGGATATTTTTAATTTAATCTGATAATTTGGCAGCAGGAATATAAGGCTACTGTCACTTTAAGAGCCGAATCACAGATGCATTACATGTGCTTTTCTTTCTCAGCCGTTTGCGTTCTCACTGTGAACTCACTGCAATATTTTGAGTGAATTTGACTGTTTAAGTGCAATAAACATAAAAACAACTAAATCTAGAGAGGTGTGGCTGTGAGCAAGTAATCTGCAGGAATCAGTAAAATCATGTGCAATACATGCAGTCCCAGGATGAAATTCCAACCCTGTAACACAAACAATATTCATCCAGAGCACATTAAACGAGTGAGTGACAGTGAGGAGGAGAGTGTGTGTCACTGCGAGAAAGAGTGAGAGTGAGTGTGAGAGTGAGAGAGAGAGAGAGAGAGAGAGGAGGAGAGTTTGTGTCACTGTGAGTGTGAGAGTGAGTGTGAGAGTGAAAGTGAAAGTGAGTGTGAGAGTTAGTGTGAGAGTGAGTGGGAGAGTGAGTGGGTGAGTGAGTGGGAGAGTGAGTGTGAGTTTGAGTGTGAGTTTGAGTGGGAGAGTGAGTGGGAGAGTGAGTGGGAGAGTGAGTTTGAGTGTGAGAGTGAGTGGGAGAGTGAGTGTGAGTGTGAGAGTGAGTGGGAGAGTGAGTGTGAGTTTGAATGTGAGAGTGAGTGGGAGAGTGAGTATGAGTGTGAGAGGAGGAGAGTTTGTGTCACTGTGAGAGAGAGAGTGAGAGTGAGTGTGAGAGAGTGAGAGTGAGTGTGAGAGTGAGTGTGAGAGTGAGTGTGAGAGTGAGTGTGAGAGTGAAAGTGAGTGTGAGAGTTAGTGTGAGAGTGAGTGGGAGAGTGAGTGGGAGAGTGAGTGTGAGTTTGAGTGTGAGTGTGAGAGTGAGTGGGAGAGTGAGTTTGAGTGTGAGAGTGAGTGGGAGAGTGAGTATGAGTGTGAGAGGAGGAGAGTTTGTGTCACTGTGAGAGAGAGAGTGAGAGTGAGTGTGAGAAAGAGAGTGAGAGTGAGTGTGAGAGTGAGTGAGAGAGTGAGTGTGAGAGTGAGTGGGAGAGTGAGTGTGAGAGTGAGAGGAGGAGAGTTTGTGTCAATGTGAGAGAGAGTGAGTGGGAGAGTGAGTGTGAGTGTGAGAGTGAGTGGGAGAGTGAGTGTGAGAGTGAAAGTGAAAGTGAGTGTGAGAGTGAGTGGGTGAGTGAGTGGGAGAGTGAGTGTGAGTTTGAGTGTGAGAGTCAGTGGGAGAGTGAGTTTGAGTGTGAGATTGAGTGTGAGAGTGAGTGTGAGTGTGAGAGTGAGTGTGAGAGTGAGTGTGAGAGTGAGTGTGAGTGTGAAAGTGAGTGTGAGAGTTAGTGTGAGAGTGAGTGGGTGAGTGAGTGGGAGAGTGAGTGTGAGTGTGAGTTTGAGTGTGAGAGTGAGTGGTAGAGTGAGTGTGAGTGTGAAAGTGAGTGTGAGAGTTAGTGTGAGAGTGAGTGGGTGAGTGAGTGGGAGAGTGAGAGTGAGTGTGAGTGTGAGTGTGAGAGTGAGAGGAGGAGAGTTTGTGTCACTGTGAGAGAGAGTGAGTGGGAGAGTGAGTGTGAGAGTGAGTGGGAGAGTGAGTGTGAGTGGAGGAGAGTTTGTGTCACTGTGAGAGAGAGTGAGAGTGAGTGTGAGAGTGAGAGGAAGAGAGTTTGTGTCACTGTGAGAGAGAGTGAGAGTGAGTGTGAGTGAGTGGGAGAGTGAGTGTGAGTGGAGGAGAGTTTGTGTCACTGTGAGAGAGAGTGAGAGTGAGTGTGAGAGTGAGAGGAAGAGAGTTTGTGTCACTGTGAGAGAGAGTGAGAGTGAGTGTGAGTGAGTGGGTGAGTGAGTGGGAGAGTGAGAGTGAGTGTGAGTGTGAGAGTGAGAGGAGGAGAGTTTGTGTCACTGTGAGAGAGAGTGAGTGGGAGAGTGAGTGTGAGAGTGAGTGGGAGAGTGAGTGTGAGTGGAGGAGAGTTTGTGTCACTGTGAGAGAGAGTGAGAGTGAGTGTGAGAGTGAGAGGAAGAGAGTTTGTGTCACTGTGAGAGAGAGTGAGAGTGAGTGTGAGTGTGAGAGTGAAAGGAGGAGAGTTTGTGTCACTGTGAGAGAGAGTGAGAGTGAGAGTGAGTGTGAGAGAGAGACAGAGAGAGATACCCTGCTGAAGAAGCTGACGGCTCGGCTGTGATCCAGGCGAGGAGTGAGGACAGACAGCAGATCGTTGAGCAGCAGCGGCTTATAGTCCAAATAAAACTGCAGAGATTTATAATACAGCTCCACATTCGCCACCTTCATGAGAGACGAGTGAACAAGAAAAAAACAACGATAAAAATCACAAGCACAAAGAAAATGAAGAGGAGCAGTTTCTCCTCATAAAAAGAGATCAAACACACAATCATTCTATCGCTGAAATGACAAATATCGTCTCATCAGAGAAAAAGTGGAACTGAAAACTCCTTTAAGCAACATTTTATTGAAGTGTGTTCAATCAAATATTTTATGCATTTTACAGACACTTTTATCTCGCAATCCCTCTCTTCACTTCTCACTTTCCCTGGCAATGCAAACCCTGTTGCTCTTGTTCTGGATCTGCAGGATTTCCGCTCACCTTGCTGATGAGCTCTTTGAAGGAAGCGTCTCTCCAGGCGTCAGTCGGGTGTGTCATCATCGTGATGACGGCGTTGTCATATTCCTCGTATTTATCGTACAGGAGCACAAGCTCCGCCCACAGATGGGCCTGTTCAGCCGCCCGTAACACCTGACCAATCACACGACACAATCATCATCCTGATCATCTCACACAACGTTCAAAGCTATTTTATATTATGCCACAGAGTTTCCTAAACTTCATGATGTTTTATTCTCTGAGTCTTAGAGTTAAGAATATGTATACTGTATATGTATATATTTTATATTACAGTATACAGTATTATCTAATAAATTCAGCTTTAATCACAGGAATAAATGACACTACTATATATTCACATAGAAAACAGCTGTTTTACACTGATATAATATTACACTGTTTTACTGTATTTATCATCTAATAAATTCAGCTTTAATCACAGGAATAAATGACACTTTACTATATATTCACATAGAAAACAGCTGTTTTACACTGATATAATATTACACTGTTTTACTGTATTTATCATCTAATAAATTCAGCTTTAATCACAGGAATAAATGACACTTTACTATATATTCACATAGAAAACAGCTGTTTTACATTGATATAATATTACACTGTTTTACTGTATTTATCATCTAATAAATTCAGCTTTAATCACAGAAATAAATGACACTTTACTATATATTCACATAGAAAACAGCTGTTTTACACTGATATAATATTACACTGTTTTACTGTATTTATCATCTAATAAATTCAGCTTTAATCTCAGGAATAAATTACACTTTACTATATATTCACATAGAAAACAGCTGTTTTACATTGATATAATATTTATTTATTTTTGTTGCCATTTTACTCTATTTTTGTTCAAATAAATGCAGCTTTGGTGAGCAGAAGAAACTATTTTTTTGAAAACATTAGCATTTTACTGACTCCAATCATTAGTGTAGATCAGGGGTGTCAAACGTACGGCCCGGGAGATAAATCTGCAATATGAAAAAAATTTATTTTTATTTTCGGCGGAACTAACAGCAGATGGCAGAGCTGAGCTTCAGGCTCTGAGTGGCGTTTAGTTCCGTCAGTTTACGCGCTTTCCCGTTGTCCGTGGCAACCTCATCGTCGAAATATCTTCGTCAAAAAGAGAAAAGTGGACACAAAGTGGCGGATTTATCAAGAAAAATGGACCTCTTCCTATATGTTCACGGAGGTGAATGGGAAACCCGTGTGCTGGTGTGCAGCAGCAAGTTTCGGTGCTTAAGGATTATAATATTCGGCGCCACTATAAAACCGGTAAGCATGGAGTTTAGGAGCGTATATTCAAAAAACACTAAATAAGCAATAGGGATTTAAAGATAATCATACATGGTCAAAGAAAGTAACAAAACAGTTTTAACCCAACATCTACATGGAATAATTGGCAGCTATAGCAGATAATGCTGCTGCAAACGTCATCGTTTCGCAATCGATTTCAGAACACAAACTCGTGAGGATGGAAATAGGATGCGTGACGTGACATGCCAGTGATGCTGCAGTGAGAGCAGAAGCGTTCATCCTGACGACAGGTCTTTAGCGAACTCTAATTGCAAATTGCAGTTTTCGCAAAGTGATAAAGTTAATTTGCTTACATAAAAAAACCACACATACTTATGTATAAACTTGCAAATGTTACAAAACTTTTTTTTTTAAACAGCTGCCACTGAAGATTTTAAGTGTGTGAAATTAATTAATGTGTTCAGAATTGCTTCCCAGAGTTGGAAAATGAATTTTAAATAATTGATATTTGATTTTTGTTAACATGCAGGACAGTGTTTTTAAGTTCCACAAAACTGTGACTAAATGCTTTGCATCATTGTAAAATAATAGACACTTTTTTATGCATAATGCACTTAAATAAATGTTAAACTGAGTAAATTGTGTTTTTGAAATTGCACATACTATACGTAGGTTGTTTGTAATATATTTTGTAAAAGGACAATTCATTTAATTTAAAGATTTTTATAATTAAATATCATTTATAATATAATACACTAATATAATAGTCCACAAAAAAGTGGACTTATTGTTAGTTCTATGTAATTTTGCTATGAGTTTAGTGCTCGGCCCCCTTGACATCAGATTAAGCAGTGTGCGGCCCCCCGACCAAAATCAGTTTGACACCCCTGGTGTAGATATAATAATCAATCAATTCAAAATGTAACATTCAAACGTAACCCAAGTGCAATACTAAATACATTCTAATCAGTTCTTGCTTTCCCTTGGAATCGCGTTACTCTCTACTATTTGAGACACAGGAAAGATTTGCATTGCATTCAAGCTTTACATCTGATCAGTTCATGCATTCCCTGAGAATCAAGCTCATGATCTTGCTCTATCTGACCGACAGGAGCATTTCTCCAGCCCAAACTCTGACGTGAGAGAACGTACCTTGGGGATGTTGACGCGAGACCAGAAGAGCTCCAGATGTTCTCTCATCCTCTGGGGTTTGAATTTGGAGTAGAGGATAGCCAGCTCCGTGAACATGCCCATATGAGCGCGCTCCAACCCTAACGCCGCCTCCAGCAGCACGATCAGCTCCTCGAAATACCCCCGATCCTGAGACGCAGAGAGAGAAGAACCTCCACAACCTGCTCTGACTGAGAGGAGGATGACGAGGGTGAGGATGAAGGTTGCTCACCTGATAGTAGTTGATGAGCTCCTCCAGTTCATCAGCGTGAGTGACGATGTGAAGGCCGGAGATCTGCGCTAACCGGAACTCCTCTCCGTCCACACACGCAAAACACACCTGACAGCAGAAGTATGAGGACAGAATCATGACAGGAAACTGTTTACTGTCAACAGACAATTCCTCTATTTCATGGAAAACTGCATTAAATGATTTCATTATTGTTTTACATTCATGTCCCTTGTAATCTTGAATCAGAATATCTTCAAGATTAACTGAAAGGAAAAATAGAAAATTGCACATTTAATAAAACAGCATCCTTATATTAATATGACCGCACTTTATGAACAAATATCAGATATCAGAAGCTTCCGATTAAATCAAAGCATCTGCACATAAAGTTTCCATGAAATCAGAATGGACAATTTTTTTTAATAGATTACATTACACTACATTATATTATATTATATATGATACATTATATTACATTATATATTATACATTATATTATATTATATATTACACTATATTATATATCATGCATAATATTACATTATATATTACACAATATTATATATTATACATTATATATTACACAATATTATATTATACATTATATATAATATAATATTACATTATATTATATTACATATATTACATTATATTATATTAGGCAAAGGATTTTCTTTAATTCTGTGAATTAATGAGGATAAATCATAAAATACCAGATTTTCCATGACATTAAAAGACTATGTGAAAACTGAAATAAACTTCATTTGAACTGTTTTTAGTTGCAAGTGAACTGAAAGGAAAAATAGAATATTGCACATTTAATAAAACAGCATCCTTATATTATAAGAGCCCACTTTATGAATAAATATCAGAAACTTCCGATTAAATCAAAGCCTCTGCACATATGGATTATTGCAGTATTTAATATAAATGATGAGTGATCAGTGCACATCATTATGAGTTATAATTATTATCAGCTCTTTTCTGATGATGAGGGCGGGGCAATGACCTGTCAATCACATGAGATCCACCAATAGCAAACCACAACCATCCAATCAATTCCTCACAGACACAATCAAGCCCCGCCCACATTTGTTCTTGTTCCTGAAGCGATTCGCTCGGATATACGAAACAAAAACCTTCCGTTTCATGCCACTTTAACGGTTGTCTCACCTCTTTCCAGGTGCGTGTGCAGCTGGCCTTGCGTGCGCTGTCAACGGCCGCCTGAAACTCTCCGAGGTGAACGAGCGTCGACGCCAGACGAGCGAAATTAGACACGTTATTAAAGAGCAGACGGGCGGCTTCAAACATGCGCTCTTCATAACACCTCTCTCCAACCTACAGACAGAAACACGTTACTGGACACACAAACGATAATGCATGTGCTACTGTGACCACATGTGCACAGGAATGCTGAGTTACCGCTTATAATAGATTCACTGATGGACAATAAACCGATAACAGTTACAATTCTTAAAATACAATTTATTAGGGATGCACCAAAAATCTTGTCAAAGGTTTCAAAGGGAAAATAGGCCACACACACACACACACACACACACATAACACACACACACACACATTATATATAAACTACAGATTTAATTAAAATTTGCACATATTTAATTCATATTAATTTAATATTTACTCATGCTTTTGATTTAGTAATATTTTTATATAATGTAATATTGGGTTGTGTGAAGATATATATACACATCGTAATATTACCATAATATTAATTATTAATATTGTTATTTGTTCTGATAGTATTACTTTAAATAGTGTGTAATGACATGCTAAACAAGAAACACAAAGTTAATATGTATTACAACAGGATGTATTTAAAACTGTATAATAATAATAATAATAATAATAATGTTAAATATATATCAATTAAATTATACAGTATATATATATATATATATATATATATATATATATATATATATCAAATTTAATTCATATGATATAATTTTATGTAAATATATTTAATATTACTACAGATATAATTATTATTATATATTTATTTAATATATATATATATATATATATATATATATATATATATATATATAAATGTATTTATTTATTACTTATAATGAGATACTAAATGAGAAACAGGATGATGCAAAAAAGAATTATAGGCTAGTTATTTCAAACAATATGTAATTTTCTGTTTCACTAACTCTAATTTTGGCGCGCCCCAGGTCTGCTGGTACCTGCTGTATGTGCGCGTTGTTGGGGCCGTTGATAAAGTCCTCCAGCTCCGTGAGACGGTTTGTTTTCGCCAGAGCAAAGATGAGCTCCGTCTCCACGTAAGACTCTCTCGCTTTCCTTCTCGCCATTTGAAGAAACTTCACCAGTTCCTCCCAGTTACCTATTAAAACACACCTATATTATATTATGTTACATCATATTATATATTATATTACACTACATTACATTATATCACATTACTTTATATTATATTATATTGCATTATATTACATTATATATTATATTATATTACATTATATTACATTACTTTATATATTATATTACATTGCATTACACTATATTATATTATATATTATATAACATTATATTACATTACTTTATATATTATATTACATTGCATTACACTATATTATATTATATATTATATTACATTACTTTATATATTACATTACTTTATAGGATTTTCTTTAATTTTGTCAATTAATGAGGATAAATCATAAAATACATTAAAGACATTACAATTAAAGACATGTTTTAAAGACATTAAAACAAAAAACTACTCATGAAAAAAATCTGTATATTAATATGACCCCACTTTATGAACAAATATGAAATGTCAGAAGCTTCGATTAAATCAAAGTCTCTGCACATATGGATTATTGCAGTATTTAATATAAATGATTTATCAATGCACATCATTATGAGTTATAACTATTATCAGCTCTTCTCTGATGATGAGGGCGGGGCAATGACCTGTCAATCACATGAGATCCACCAATAGCAAACCACAATCGTCCAATCATTCTCCACAGACACAATCAACATTTGTTCTTGTTTGAGAAGCGATTCGCTCGGATAAACGGCACAATAGTGAAGGAAAGACGGCACAACCGTAGCTGGTTTTAGGACAGGTCATGTCTCACCGTTTTTGCTGGCGGCATCAACCACCTCCATGTACGCGGCCGGCTCTCCTGCTTTGATGTACGAGTCGATGGCCTCTTTGACCAGATGACGCTGAAGCTGAGCCTGAGCGAGCTGACTCCACACCGACGCCTCTCCACACCGCTCCGCAAACTCATACGCCCGGTCCAGATTCCCCATGTGCTCGATCAGAACCTGCGCAACGTCAGTCCAGACCAGTGTTGAGTTACGCTTTACACTTTTTTGTCTTTTTTTTGTTTTTTTTTGCATTCCCTCTTATAATTTATACCTGCACTGACTTAATCCGAATTGCACTGTTACTATTGTTTGCACTATTTGCCATCGCCACTTTACCTCCATAATTCACTTTATCTATCTGTTTTTATCTTTCTTCTGTTGTTGTTACTGTTATACTTTGTTGTTGTTTTGTTGTTGTTAGGCACCTAGGGTTTGAGAGTCATAGAATTTCAACTCTCTGTATGTTCGCACTGTATATATGGCAGAATTGACAATAAAGCTGACTTTGACAAGTAACTAGTAAAGTAACACATTATTTTTAAATTTAAACTAAATATCTGAGTTACTTTTTCAGAAAAGTTACGCAAGTTACTTTGTTGACGCGTTTCCTGTTCCCATGATGAGAGAAATCAGGAGTGATGTAAGTGTGTGTGTGTGTGTAAGAGTGAGTATGTGTAAGTGTGAGTATGTGTGGTGTGTGTGTGTGTGTGTGTGTGTGTGTGTAGGAGTGTTCAAGTGCGAGTGTGTGTGTGTAGGAGTGTAAGTTTGAGTGTGTGTGTGTGTAAGTGTGATTGTGTGACTGTGTTTGTTTGATTGTGTGACTGTGTGATTGTATGACTGTGAGTTTGTGCGATTGTGAGACTGTGTGTTTGTTTGATTGTGTGTTTGTGTACCTGTATGGCGGAGGTGTTGACGTCAAACTTCTTGAAGATGGAGAAAGCCTCTTCGTAGAGCTGGTTGCTGATGGCGATGTTGGCGATGTCGGGAGCGTCGTAATTGTCCAGACGGTTGATGTATTCCATGACCCGCGTCCGGTCCGCTTTTATGGCCGTCAGTATCAGCAGATTCTGCAGGTTTCTGACGCATAAACAACATTTATACACCATTTACAGTCAAAATTCAAAGTATAATGCGTTCAAAGATATATCTGATCACTCCTATTATAATATGATATAATATAATATACATTAGAAGATTTACATTGATTAATTGATGCTTTTATGCAAAGCTTCTTACAGACGAAAAATAAAAAAGTTATTTTTATTAGTAATCATCTAATAATATAATACAATATATTCAGTACTGTCAAAACTATTAATTGTATAATAAATGCCTGTGTGTACATATAAATATATATACACTCTCTAGACACAAACTCACACACACACACAATAAACAGACACACACACAAACAAAAAACACACACACAGACACTCTCTCTCACTCACAGACAAACTCACACACACAAACAAACAAAAAACACGCACACAAACAAAAACACACAAACTCTCTCACTCACAGACACAAACTCAAACACACACACACAGACACTCTCTCTCACTCACAGACAAACTCACACACAAAAAAACAAACACACACACACACACACACACACACAAACAAAAAACACGCACACAAACAAAAACACACAAACTCTCTCACTCACAGACACAAACTCAAACACACACACACAGACACTCTCTCTCACTCACAGACAAACTCACACACAAAAAAACAAACACACACACACACAAACAAAAAACACGCACAAACAAAAACACACAAACTCTCTCACTCACAGACACAAACTCAAACACACACACACAGACACTCTCTCTCACTCACAGACAAACTCACACACAAAAAAACAAACACACACACACACACACAAACAAAAAACATGCACACAAACAAAAACACACAAACTCTCTCACTCACAGACACAAACTCAAACACACACACACAGACACTCTCTCTCACTCACAGACAAACTCACACACAAAAAAACAAACACACACACACACACAAACAAAAAACACGCACAAACAAAAACACACAAACTCTCTCACTCACTCACAGACACAAACACACACACACAGACACTCTCTCTCTCACTCACAGACAAACTCACACACAAAAAAACAAACACACACACACACACAAACAAAAAACATGCACACAAACAAAAACACACAAACTCTCTCACTCACAGACACAAACTCAAACACACACACACAGACACTCTCTCTCACTCACAGACAAACTCACACACAAAAAACAAACACACAGTCACACACACACACAAACAAAAAACACGCAGATAAACAAAAGCACACAAACTCTCTCACTCACAGACACAAACTCAAACACACAAACACAGACACTCTCTCTCACTCACAGACAAACTCACACACAAAAAACAAACACACAGTCACACACACACACAAACAAAAAACACGCAGATAAACAAAAGCACACAAACTCTCTCACTCACAGACACAAACTCAAACAAACAAACAAAAAAACGCGTACACACTAACAATTTTCTTTTTATATATATGTATATACACACGCAGTCACATATACAGTATAAACACAAACTTTTATGTTATAAATACAAGTAGTTAATTTACACATTTCTTTAGACTTTTGCAATGTATTACAAATTCAATTTTGACCATTACATAAAAATTCCAGCTTGTGTCTGGCAGGAATATAAACGAGTAACACGAGTCACTTCCTGTTGGCGCTGACCTGTGTTCACTAAACATGGAGTTCTCCAGAACGATCTTCTCCAGAAGTTCTATGAGCTCGTTGGGCAGATCCGCCGTCATGAACGCCTTGACCGTCACGGACACTTCCTCCGGGTCCTGCGTCTCCGGCAGAGCCGTCTGCACCACCTGCGCACACAACCCTCATCAGCACTCGGTCCAACCATCACGCACGCGTGTGTGTGTGTGTGTGTGTGCGGCGGGACTCTTGCCTGATCGATCAGCGGCCGTCTGTAGGGGTTGGTCTCCTCCAGAACCCCGGCCCAAAGATCCGGATCCTTCCGCCGCACCAGATACCGCGACTCGCTTTTAAACAAGGAGTTTTCGTTGCACACCTACAAGAGAGTTATGCATTATAACGCACGTTTATCTACGCAAACAACACCAGCGTCTCCCTGCGGATGAGTGGGAACCTGTATGAGCTCCAGGTCACACTGGCCTCTCTCGTAGGCCACGAACGCCAGGTGCGGGTCTCTCTTCTCGCAGTACCGGCCCACGCTGGCGCTGTCGTAGTGCAGGTTCTCTCGGAGGAAGCGCTCGGGACTGTTGTTACTGTCGATGTAGATCTTGGCCAAGGCATTGTGGGTAGCAGGTTCTTCACAGCCCTCCTGAACACGAGACTCCAGCCAGGACAAGAGCAGCTTCAGTCTGGAGACAACGAGGACAGAGACTGTTTATTCATATAAAAAAGTGTTTTTCTTTGTTTTGATAGGTATTTGCTCTGAAATAATATTTTTAACTCTTAAAATAGGGATTTATTATATACAGTAATGTTTTATTTCAGATATGATAGATTAATTTTACATTAATATATGCAATTTTATATTTTAGACACAGTTCATTCATTTTACATTAATGTATCTTTATATTTTAGATGTAGTAGATTAGTTTATGCTAGATACAGTAGATTCATTTAATGTTAATATATACATATTTATATTTTAAATACAGTACATTAATTGATATTATTATATATAGTATTGCAATGCAACAAACTAGTTCATGCATTTTCTCAATGCACAACTGATTGTTTACCTGGAACATTGCAAAGCAATAATGCATATGCACATGAGAATTAGTGATGTGCACAAAATAAGAATTGCAATGCAACAAACTAGTTCATGCTTTTTCTCAATGCACAACAGATTAAATGCAAAGCAATAATGCATATGCACATGAGAATTAGTGATGTGCACAAAATAAGAATTGCAATGCAACAAACTAGTTCATGCTTTTTCTCAATGCACAACAGATTTTAGATACAGTAGATTAATTTTATATTAATATATAATTTGTATATTTTAGATATAGTATTATAGATGTAGTACAATTAATATGAATTTTAATTCAATTAAAATTCTATATTTTTCAATTCAATTAAACAATTAATATGAATCAAAATTAATTTAATATTACTAAATACATTTTTATATAGTAGAATATAATAGTAGATTTGGTTCTTAAATAGTAGATTCAAAATGTCAAATGCAAGAAATTTTCATTATATATACATATATATAAAATGATGTTTTTAGCGCTGATTGACATTGAATAGTTACAATATATTATGTTAATGTTATTTTATTGCTAATATAATATATTCAATTTATCAAATACTAAATTTAAATAGTTTAACTGTGTGATAATTCTAATAATTATATTAAATTATTTATATTACAATATATGACGCTCATATTATATTATAATACTTATTTTGAATATATTTTAAATATTCTTAAAGATCGTAAATATTAAATGCATCTAATGACTTTGTTTTCCAGGACAGGGTCCGTTTTACCGGTTTCTTTTTTCCACTTCCTCCACCAGCTGGTCGGTGCTGAAATCTCCCCGTACGGCGAGGATCAGACTCTTGATGGTTTCCTCGGAGCAGTCGACGTCCAGCAGGCCTCCGACCACCACCGGCAGCCGGCTGGGATTCACCTGCACACACGGATCTCTCCCGTCAGACACGCGCTTCACATGTTAGCGGCTGCTGCGCTCAGGACTTTGGCTGTACCTTCTGTACGTAGATCTCGATGTACTTCTGCAGGCTGTTGCGGTACAGATACAGAACCAGATCGTGGACGAAATCGAAGCGATCGCACACGATGATGAGAGGAAGCTGATCCGTGAGCTTGGCTTCCTGTGCAACGACACATTCACATTCATGCATTTATCAGACGCTTTTATCATCGCATTCAAGAAACACATTGACATTCTAATCAGTTCTTGCTTTCCCTGGGAATCGAACCCATGACCTTGACGTTGCAAGCGCCGCTCTCTACTCTATACTCACAGCAGACAATACTTATAATAAAAGAGCAATGCATTAAGGGGAAAAATTATTAAGTGTTATTAATTAAATTATATTGTAAATGCAAGCAAATATCTAATGTTTTCTATTGTTACTAATTCAGTAATATTTAATAAAATTGCTATTTAATTTAATAATGTAAATGTAAGCTAATTTTTTATATTTATTGTTTTCCAAATCATTACAATTCCTTTAATTAGTTCAAATAATCTGTTACAATTAAATTAAAATATGAAAGCTAATGATGAATGTTTATTTTACTGTTATCAATTCAAGTCATATAAATTGGTAATAGTTATTTTAATGTTAAATGTTTATATTATTATTTTATAAATCAAATTAATACAAATAAATTGCTCAAATAAAATTTAAGAATGTAAATGTAAGCTCAAGTTGAATGTCACTTTAATTGTTATTGATTAAAATAAATAAAGTAAATTCGAATTGTTAATAATTAAATTCAAATTGTAAATTTGAACTAATGCCGAATGTTACTTTTATTGTTATTAATTAAAATCAATTAATTAAATTATAATTAAATTAAAATTGTAAAGGTGAGCTAATGTCGAATGTTACTTTTATTAACAATAAAAATGTATTAATTAAACTAGAGAGGATAAAGTTCGTCGAGACAAACTTTAGAAGTTGGCTGAGAATGTCGCACCGGAAACGTTAATTTCGCTAATTAACGTTAATTTGGGGTAACTGGAGTGGTTGCTAGGGTAACCAGAGTGGTTGCTAGGGTGTTGCTAGGCGGTTGCTATGGTAACTGGAGTGGCTGCTAGGGTTTTGCTAGGTGGTTGCTAGGGTGTTGCTAAGGAGTTGCTAGGGTAACCAGAGTGGTTGCTAGGGGGTTGCTAAGGTAACTGGGGCGGTAGCTAGGGTATTTTGGGTGGTTGCTAGGGTGTTGCTAGGCGGTTGCTAGGGTATCCTGGGTGGTTGCTAGGGTGTTGTTAAGGAGTTGCTAGGGTAACCAGAGTGGTTGCTAGGCGGTTGCTAGGGTCTTGCTAGGCAGTTGCTAGGGTATTTTGGGTGGTTGCTAGGCAGTTGCTAGGGTATCCTGGGTGGTTGCTAGGGTGTTGCTAGGCAGTTGCTAGGGTATCCAGGGTGGTTGCTAGGATGTTACTAGGTAGTTGTGAGGTCTTCTGGGTAGTTACTATGGCATTCCTAGCACAATTTAACACTTAGCTAACCACTATTAGCATGTAGCTATTCACTGCTAGCATATGTAGCATGTTGGAAGTCCTGTTTGCTAGCATGAGTCAATAGAGCCAACCACCATGTCTCTACGACACTCAGAAGCAGAGATATAGGTCTGGCTAAATGGTTGCTAGGGTTCTCTGTTTGGTTGCTAAGGAGTGGCTTCACAGCTACAGTGATGTTACTCCAAAGGCTCCTTGTGAGTATGAACGATATAAACCAACCAGAATGCCTCTACGACATTCAGAACTGAGGATATCTCACTTTGTATTTGGTTGCTAAGGTGCTCCATAATGGTTGCTAAGGCGTGGCTAGGAAGTGTTGAAGAAGTTGATGATTGACAGTTTGCTAGCCCGAGTCATACGAGCCCACCCTCAAATTTCTATGACTTTTCTATCCAGAGATAGAAGTCGATCAAT
>JAWRVZ010000231.1:502500-505000 GCA_037043235.1 Rhodeus uyekii
GAATTTGAACAATAGAGAGAATAATAGAGAACAACAGAAAGACAGATAAAATAATAGATAGAACGATAGCCATGAGATAGATGGATGGATGGATGGATGAATGAATGAATGATAGATAGATAGATAGATAGATGATAGATAGATGATAGATAGATGATAGATAGATGATAGATAGATGATAGATAGATAGATAGATAGATAGATGATAGATAGATAGATAGATAGATAGATAGATAGATAGATAGATGATAGATAGATAGATAGATAGATAGATAGATAGATAGATAGATAGATAGATGATAGATAGATGATAGATAGATGATAGATAGATGATAGATAGATAGATGATAGATAGATAGATGATAGATAGATGATAGATAGATAGATAGATAGATAGATGATAGATAGATAGATAGATAGATAGATAGATAGATAGATAGATGATAGATAGATAGATAGATAGATAGATAGATAGATAGATAGATGATAGATAGATGATAGATAGATGATAGATAGATGATAGATAGATAGATGATAGATAGATGATAGATAGATAGATGATAGATAGATAGATAGATCATAGATAGATCATAGATAGATGATAGATAGATGATAGATAGATAGAAAGATAGATGATAGATAGATGATAGATAGATGATAGATAGATGATAGATAGATGATAGATAGATAGATAGATAGATGATAGATAGATGATAGATAGATAGATAGATAGATGGATGATAGATGGATGATAGATAGATAGATGATAGATAGATGATAGATAGATGATAGATAGATAGATGATAGATAGATAGATGATAGATAGATGATAGATAGATAGATAGATGATAGATAGATGATAGATAGATGATAGATAGATAGATAGATGATAGATAGATGATAGATAGATAGATGATAGATAGATAGATTGATGGATAGATAGATAGATGATAGATAGATGATAGATAGATGATAGATAGATGATAGATAGATGATAGATAGATGATAGATAGATGATAGATAGATAGATTGATGGATAGATAGATAGATGATAGATAGATGATAGATAGATAGATGATAGATAGATGATAGATAGATGATAGATAGATAGATAGATGATAGATAGATGATAGATAGATAGATAGATGATAGATAGATGATAGATAGATGATAGATAGATAGATAGATAGATGATAGATAGATAGATAGATAGATAGATAGATAGATAGATAGATAGATGATAGATAGATAGATAGATAGATAAAGGGATGGATGGATGATAGATAGATAGATAGATGATAGATAGATGATAGATAGATGATAGATAGATAGATAGATGATAGATAGATGATAGATAGATAGATAGATAGATGATAGATAGATAGATAGATGATAGATAGATGATAGATAGATAGATAGATGATAGATAGATGATAGATAGATGATAGATAGATAGATAGATGATAGATAGATAGATAGATGATAGATAGATGATAGATAGATAGATGATAGATAGATGATAGATAGATAGATGATAGATAGATGATAGATAGATAGATGATAGATAGATGATAGATAGATGATAGATAGATAGATGATAGATAGATGATAGATAGATAGATAGATAGATGATAGATAGATAGATAGATAGATGATAGATAGATGGATGATAGATAGATGATAGATAGATGATAGATAGATAGATGATAGATAGATAGATGATAGATAGATAGATAGATAGATGATAGATAGATAGATAGATAGATAGATAGATAGATAGATGATAGATGGATGATAGATAGATAGATGATAGATAGATGATAGATAGATAGATGATAGATAGATAGATGATAGATAGATGATAGATAGATAGATGATAGATAGATAGATGATAGATAGATAGATGATAGATAGATAGATAGATGATAGATAGATGATAGATAGATAGATGATAGATAGATGATAGATAGATAGATAGATAGATAGATAGATGATAGATGGATGATAGATAGATAGATGATAGATAGATGATAGATAGATAGATGATAGATAGATAGATGATAGATAGATAGATGATAGATAGATAGATAGATAGATGATAGATAGATAGATAGATAGATGATAGATAGATGATAGATAGATAGATGATAGATAGATAGATGATAGATAGATGATAGATAGATAGATGATAGATAGATAGATGATAGATAGATGATAGATAGATGATAGATAGATAGATGATAGATAGATGATAGATAGATAGATGATAGATAGATAGATAGATAGATAGATAGATGATAGATAGATGATAGATAGATGATAGATAGATGATAGATAGATGATAGATAGATAGATGATAGATAGATAGATGATAGATAGATAGATGATAGATAGATGATAGATAGATAGATGATAGATAGATAGATGATAGATAGATGATAGATAGATAGATAGATAGATAGATAGATGATAGATGGATGATAGATAGATAGATGATAGA
>JAWRVZ010000231.1:512500-527500 GCA_037043235.1 Rhodeus uyekii
CACACACACACACACTCTTCACAGTCAAGTTACGAGTGTGTGTAGGGCGAGTGTGTGTAGCTCTTCATTCAGTTTCTGGCACTGATGCTTAGCCTCAAATATCTTTAGAAAATTAACATAATATAATTTCCCCTGTGAAATATGAGCTGAGACCAACTGATCACTCACACAAACACACCTTCAATGGGGATTTTCCATACACTTCTGTCGTTTTATCCACAGTTACAGAAGTTATAAATACTATCATGTATGGGATCTTGTTTCCACCATTGAATAAAAAAATGAGGGTAAAGAGGGTAATTCCAACTTTCGTACGTCTCAATTTTGACGAAACAATATAAACGTGCAATTGCGAGTCAAAACAAAAAATATAAACTCACAATTTCAAGTCATTGGGAGGATTTAAAGTCGCAATTCTGAGAAATAAAGTCAGAGTTGCACAATTTAAACAGGCAATTCTGACTTTATATCTTGCGATTTGGACTTTATAACTCGCAAATGGAAGTTTATATCAATTACATACATTTATATCAGAATTATGAGATAAAAGGTTGCAATAACCTTTTTAATTTTTTTGTTTCGCTTTTTTTTTCCGCATTTTCGCATATTTTTCAAGTTTCGCATTTTTGGGATTTTTACCATTTAAAAAAACCTACTTAAAAAAAAAAAAAAAAAATTCACAAATGAGGAAGTCCCTGGATGTTTGTAAAACGGTCTTTATGAGGTTTGTTTTACTTCTGGGTGCAAATTTGTAACCAAAACACGGTTAAGAAGAAGAGATTCATGCATGTGTCAGGAGATGCAGCTGTCATTCGGCCTTTAGTCAATGACACACACACGTCTGCATACATATGAGAGCATATGTATGAGTGAGGACTACAATGATTGACAGGCGTCATTCCAGAACGGCTGAGAAACTCACCATCTTCAGCGGGTTCAGAGGGCAGAGCGAGAGCAGTTTAGTGGTTAGAGCGAGAAATGACAGTTTTGAGAAGCATTTCAGCAAACGGCAATGAAGCCTGTCAGAACGACAGAGACATAAACACCTTTCAGCGCGATGACTTTGCTGGCCGGGTTCATGATGGCGCTGTCTGCTGTGATGGGCCGGCGGATCGGGTTGGTCGGATCGCTCAGGTCGATGATGATCACCTGGTTCTGCTCGCCCACCTTCTCTCGGATGCAGATGAAGCGATCCGACTCCATGGTCAGGCAGCTGAAGCTGATGCCGGCCGGACTCACTCCCAGAGACTGCAGCTGGAGAGAGAGAGAGAGAGAGAGAGAGAGAGACTTTTTTTGACTTTAGAATGTTCTTTATTTATACATCACAAAATAGCTTTTTTGTTTTATGGGGAAACCACATAAGTTTATACATTCCCAAGCTATAAAAACATGAATAAATAAATAAATAAATAAAAACAAACAAACGATAAAAGACCATAAACACTCAATTACAAACCTTCTCAAAAAATTTTAATTTTAAATCCTTCAATACCATCAGGTTCACATAAAGAGCCATCAGCTCCCCAAAAATGGTAAAAATACATCACATTATTAGTAAGTTTATAAAAAGCATATTCCAACGTTAGTCTTTTTTTGATAAAACAATTAACCATAAAAACAGGATCTGTTACGCCCCCCTTTGCTTCCACTTTATTTTTCCTTGTAACCCAAATAGCAAGCTTGATTAAACCATACAAAAAATTTAAAATAATCACTTTCTTCTTTTTCTCAACGGAGTACTTTGGACCATAAATAAGCAGATTAAAACTAAAACAACCCAACAGTTTTAAACTCCAACATTTTGCAGTTTCTAAAATATTTTTTAAACGAGAACATTGCATAAAAACATGTAAAACACTCTCAGACTCACCACAGAAAGGACATCCCTCCCCAACTAAAGGATCTAACCGTGCGATGTGTCTGTTCGTAGCTAATATCCCGTGTACAATTCTCCATTGAAGATCTCCTACTCTCTTCTCGATGGGTCTTTTGTACAGGGACCTCCAGCTTCCTCTCGGGGAAGAGTCTGACTCCAACACTGAAGTCCATTTTGTTCCTTTAAAATCTTTAAAAACGTTATAGTTGCAGTTTTTGACACACACTCTGTACAGGGTTTTCCTGGTGAGCGTTCTAAAACAATTCAGCTCAGGGATTTTCATAGTCACTATGTTTCCATGGGTTTCCTCCCAATCTTCATCTTTTAAGGAGATTTTAAAATCAGGGAAAGCATACGGCTCTTTTTGGGTTTTTGGAGCAGTAACATTTAAAAAGTCTCTCACTGCCTTTGGGAGTGCCGAATCCAGTTCGTCCAGCAACCGTTGGGTCGTCCTTACGGATCTGAAGCCCACCATATCAGCCAGTTCCTTTGCCTCCATCCATTGATATCCTCTTCTGAGGTCGGATACCTTCGATATTCCAGCATTAGTCAGTGCAACTCTGATGGCATCAGAGGACAAACAAACACTGTGTAAAAGATCGTTAAAAAATAAGGGCTCTTCAAGGATCCAGGCATCAGGACTCTCCCATTCTCTGGAGAAATTAAAAGTCTGCCACAGCTCCAATATATTACTATAAAATGGTGTAAGTCCTCCGAGTGCAGTTCCATTAAAATTCATTAAAAACACTTGCCTGTCCAAGCCCATTCTTCTGGTCTTGAGGACCAGAGCACACGCAACGTCCATCCACACGTGAGGCTGGTGATAGAGGAGGCGCTGGACCGCCATCAATCGAAAGGTTGCCAGCCTCGCCTTTATGTCAATGAGTCCTTGTCCGCCTTCATGCACCGGCAGGTAGAGCATCGCTGGCTTTAGCCAATGTTGTCCAGACCAGAAGAAGTCCACCAGCATCTTCTGAATCTCTTTGATTAAAACCATCGGTGGGTCGAGGACCGTGAACTTATGCCAGAGTGTTGAGGCAATCAGATTGTTGGCGATCAGAACTCTTCCCCTGTACGAAAGCTGGGGCAGCAACCATTTCCATTTAGACAACTTCACACGGACCCTATCTACTAATCCCTCCCAATTTTTCTTTTCAAAGTCGTCGCTACCTAAAAACACCCCTAAATATTTAAAACCTGTAAAATTCCATTTAACATTTTTTGGAAGTTTAGGTAAGTTAAAAGTATCATTACTTTTGGATCCAAACCATAAGGCTTCTGTTTTTTCCCAATTTAATTTAGCAGAAGAGAGTTTTCCGTACATTTCTAAGCTTTCTTCTAAACATTGCACATCTTCGTTATTTTTAATTACAACGGCAACATCATCAGCATAAGCAGAGAGAACAAAAGCTTCTTTTCTTAAACCTCCTGTTATAATTATGCCATTTAATTTCTTCCTTATCATGCAAAGTAAAGGTTCTATTGCTAAACTGTAAAGTTGTCCTGACATCGGGCATCCCTGTCGAATACCTTTCTCCATTTTTACAGGAACGCTTAACCCTCCTCCCACTTTTATCAAACATGAAGCATCATGGTACAACACCTTAATCCAAGATAAAAACTTTTCACTAAAACCATAACATTTAAGAACATAAAAGAGATACTGGTGATCTACACGATCAAAAGCTTTCTCCTGATCAAGAGAAACAATCCCACAGTCCACATTGTACAGTTTTGTGTACCTTAAAACATCCCTCATTAAAAACAGGTTATCATAAATAGATTTCTTGGGAATACAGTAAGCTTGGTCTTCGAATATCAATTTATCTAACACTTTTTTGAGTCTGTTAACAATGCACTTGGACAGTATTTTGTAGTCTGTGGTGAGTACAGACACAGGCCTCCAATTTTTTAACAAAAGCAAATCTCCTTTTTTGGGGATTAGAGAGAGAACGGCCCGCTGACAACTTTTAGGGAGTGTACTCAGATTAAAACTTTCCTTTAAAACACAAAACAAATCTTGTCCAATAACTTCCCAAAATGACTTGTAAAACTCTGCCGGCAGACCATCAATGCCTGGAGCTTTGCCTTTGTTGAGCTGTTGAACTGCTTCCGTCACTTCTCCGAAACACAGGTCACTTTCAAGAGTTTGTGCAGTTTGTTCATCCAGTACTGGAAGATCATTAAAAAAGTCGTTTGATGGATAAAAAACAGTCTCTTCTTTTGCATATAAATTAGTATAAAAGTCCACAGCAAGCCTTCTCATCTCCTGAGGATCTGAGGTGACTGTCCCGTTTGCTTTACGAATGCCATGCATAACGTTGGATTGAGAGTGTTTTTTCTCCAGGTTGAAGAAGAAGGTTGTGGGAGCGTCCATATCCTGTACTTTTAAAAACCGTGCTCTTACCAGAGCGGCTTTAACCCTCTCTTGAAGAATGTCCCTTAGTTCCTGTTTTTTGGTCTTTAAGTGTTCTTGTACACAAGGATCATTTTGGTTCATCAGTCCATTTTGAATTTCACATATTTCTTTTTCTAAAACATATAAAGTGTGTTTGAGCTCGTTTCTTGTATGTGATAAAAATTGTTGGCTAAAAAGTTTAATCTGAGTTTTCCCCACTTCCCACCACTGGAGGAGATTGTTAAAATCACTTTTTTGGGTTACCCAATAACTCCAAAACTGTTTAAAATTTTCACAGAAGTCGTGATCTAAAAGAAGTTTGGTGTCAAATCTCCAATAATAAAAACGAGGGGTTGTATTTGACAATAAAACATTTAAAATGATCATATGATGGTCTGAGATAACATTTGGGATTATTTGTGTGTCCATTGCTCTATTATACATAGTTTTCTTCATATAAAATCTATCGAGACGGGCAGCACTAAACCTGTTGTCAAAAACTCTAATCCATGTGTACTGTTTTACTCCTTCATTCTTTGATCTCCAAACATCAATAAGTTCTGCTTGTTTTAAAACATTTTTTAGGGATAGGGCAGATGACGGATGAGGTTCTTCACCGTTCCTGTCATTAGTAAAATCTACAGTGCAGTTCCAATCCCCTCCCACAATTAAAAAATCATCTGGGTCTAAATCATGAAGGACATTCTTAAGTTTCTGAAATAGTTGGATTCTACTACTTCCTACTGTGGGAGCATAAATATTAATAAAAACAAAAACCTTACTGTTTATTTCTGCTTTTAAAACAAGGAGTCTTCCTTTTTCTACTTCCTGTTTTGATAAAATATTGATCTTTGTTTTTGAAGAAAAAAGAATTGCCACCCCTGCACTTATATTAGTGCCATGACTTAAAACACACTCCCCATCCCACCTCAAACCCCAATCCGTTTCATTCGCTTCATCACTGTGAGTTTCTTGAAGAAACATCACATTAATTTCTTTAGGTCTAATGTACTCCTTTAACAATGCTAATTTATTTCCATCCCTAGCCCCATTTATATTCAAAGATCCTACTCTTAGGATATCCATAGAAATAAAATAGGGAAGAGAATCAAATAAAATCAGAAAAGTGAAAAGAAACCCGAAAGAGTTGTAGACACCCATGTGATCTTTATTTTAATTTACTTCTCTTGGTTTGCCCTTTCTTTGAACGTTGTCTAATTGCCGTTATGTGTTTCTTTAGTCTAAATCTCTTTTGTTGGGACAGAACATCATTACTGCACTCACTGCGTATTTTGATCACTGATTCAATGAACTTGTTTAAATCGGGGAAAAACTCTACAAGTTCAACACTTTTGCCTTTGGTTTCATCCAAGAAATTGTTAATCTGCTCAACAGAATACAAATCTCCCTCATAGGCCTTATCCATATCCACATCAAAACAGGATTCATCATCTCTGATGCTTCCTTCAGTGACTACAGACTGTCCATCCACCTCATCATCACTGCTCTCCACACTCCTCTTACTCAAAGCCTCTTCAGCATCATTGCTTACAACATTACTCTCACACAAAACCTCTTCAGCATCATTTCTGATAACATTACTCTCACACAAAGCCTCATCAGTATCAGCACCATCAGTACTCTGCTGAGCACTCACAGCACTGACGCCACTGACACTAGGCCTTTGGCTATCGTTGACAACATTAACCGCTTTCCTTACCTCAGCGTTGATCACTTTGACCGTCTCTGCCTGTACACTGCCTTCCACCGCTACACTTTGTTGCTCGTCTGTCCGCGGGCCCTGGTTCTCCTCGGCGCGTTGTTTATGCGGACAGACGAAGCGTTTGTGACCGATGTCTCCGCACTCAAAACAGCGCAAACTGTCTGTACTCGCGTACAGCATGTATGAGCTCTCTCCGTGAGACACACGGAAAGAGACATCAAGTGTTTTGTCCGGCGAAGTTAAAAACATATACACTTGTCTTCTAAAAGACAACACGTGTTTCAGCGATGCATTTTTGCATCCGAGCGGAATCATTTTCACTCCTCCAGCAATTTTCCCGAATCTAGTTAACTCTTTCACAATTAAATCATTGGAAATGAAAGGCGGTACATTAGAAACCGTGACTTTTGTAGCCGGGGCAGACAAGGGTGTGACGGGCACGTACGTTTCTTTCACCCAAATTCCGTTTTCAATCATTGTTTTTACAAAGTTTTCGTTTTTAAGAAACACCACAACTGCTTTGTTCATCCTAGACGCCGAGTTTATGTTATCATGACCGATTTGGTCAGCGACGGCAAGGAGAACGTCTTCTATCGTTGCGCCTGCTTCTGGCGCACACCTGAAACCATTCCTGAGAGAGAGAGGCGACGCTCCCCGCTCCGGGGCACTCCCCACTCACTCAATCACACTCAACTACACTAACTAACACTAATACAAATAAAAAGAAAAAAATGGAGAGAGAGTTTGAGTTTATAAAATCTTTAATCAATGGAGTTTAAAAAACACCAGTAAAACAAAACAAAAAACAATTATTCAAAAAGAATCACCAAATAAATGATAAAAGGTCCTCTTCATAAAACACAAACAACCCACTGTTTACACACCACTTACGCATAAAATCAACCATGTTTCCAGTACTGTTAAAAAACACACACTCAACTCTGATTCTGGATTCAACCAACGCCGTAAACATTCTGATCACATCAACCATTCGTCCTTCAAGAGCCAGTCTACAGGTCTTCCAAATGGCTAGTTTTGCTTGCCCAAGTATAAAATTAGCCACAGTGCATCTTTCTTTGTTTGCTTTGGAATATTTACATCCAAAGATAAAAATAACTTGGTTAAAATCAAAACCCAGTCCTGTCACAGTTCTCTCCAGCAGCGCGAAAAGTGGGACCAACCTCGGACATTCAATAAAAACATGAAAAACAGTTTCGTTACTGTTACAGAAAAGACACACTGGTAAAACATTTAGGTTGAATCTGGAAACAAACACGTTAGTGGCGAGCACACAGTGCAGTATTCTCCACTGGAGATCCCCTGAGCGCTTGGGAAGAGGGCTTTTATAAAACAGCCTCCAGGAAGGGAGAATATGGTCTGCAACTGCGAGCTTTTCTCTCCATTTCGTATCATGTCTTACATGAAGATCGTTAAAATAAGCAGTTTTTACACAGACTTGATATAGCTCTTTCTTCCCCGCTGTTTGAAAAATTAGCTCTTCTAATCTCTCCAATTGTAATAATTTTCCAACTTGGTTGGTTTCAGAGGAAACTTTAGGTGACACACTTAATTCAGGGAAGGAGACCTGTAAAGGCCCTCCCTCCAAAGAATGGTTTAAAAACTGTAAAAGAGGAAGAGGAAAGGCAGACTTCAGTCCTAAAAGCAAATGCTCCACCACTCTCACAGACCTTACTTCGACCTGTCTAGCAATCTCTTCTGCTGATCTCCACTCTTTTGAGTCCAAGTCAATCAAGTGTCTGACTTTAGTAAAACCTTTCCTCATGCATTGCAGAGCAATGTTGTTAAACACACAAACATTCCCTAAAAAAGGATTAAAAAACAATGGTTCATCTATCCCATAATGATCATTTTCTGACCTGGACACTTTAAACACATTCCAAGATTTTAAAACTGATGCATAAAAATTAAGACCAGACGTAACCCTTCCATTAAAAGGTGCCATTAAGAACAGTTGCTTGTCAAGCTCAATGCCACACAGCGATCGCAATAACGTGAGTCCAAATGACACCCAGGGGACAAACTCTGTAGAAAAAAGCAGTTTTTGGGCAGATTTTAGTCTCAGAGCTCTGACTTTGGCTGTTAGTTCAATTAGTCCTTGTCCTCCTTCATTAACTGGCAAGTATAAAATTCCAGGAGGAAGCCAGTGGAAACCATCCCAGAAAAAGTCAACAAAAACCTTTTGTAGTTTTTGTAGCAAGTCTCCCGGAGGATCAATAACAGTCAGACGATGCCACAGCATAGATGCTGCTAGATTGTTCACCACAAGGACTCTCCCTCTATAGGACACTCGGGGAAGGATCCATCTCCATTTCTGTAGGCGTCCAGCCACCTTTTCATAGAGGCCTTCCCAGTTCTTCAGCATGTATTGTTCTGTTCCCAGAAAGACCCCCAACACTTTAAACCCCTCTGAACTCCAGGGGCAGCGCTGAGGAAGCCTGGGAACGCTTTCTTCCTCCCACTGGCCTAGAAGCAATGATGAGCTTTTTCCCCAGTTAATTCGAGCTGAGGAAGCTTTTTGATAAGCCTCAAGAGCCGCTTCCAAGCTGAAAACATCTTCGTTGGATCGGATCACAACAGTGACATCGTCAGCGTAAGCGCTGAGTTTTACAGTCACCGTCTCTGAAGAAGAAACATCCACCGTTGAAATCCCACGCAGTTGACGCCTTAAAACAGTCAGTAATGGTTCGATGGCAATGGCGTATAAAATGCCTGACATACTGCATCCTTGCCGTATGCCTCTGCTCACTAAAAAAGGTCTTGACAATGAACCATTGATTTTTAAAATACTGTATATATCAGCATATAATAATTTAACGTAGGAAATAAATAAAGGACCAAATCCAAAAGCTTCAAAACATTTAAAAAGAAAGTCATGATCTACACGATCAAAAGCCTTTTCCTGGTCCAAAGATAAAAACCCTACATTAAGATTTTTGCCTCTGGCAAATGAAATCAAATCACGAACCAGAAACAAATTGTCAAATATTGTACGGTTCGGAATACAATATGACTGGTCTGCGTGAATTATTGTTGATATATACAGTTTTAGTCTATTAGTTAAGGCTTTGGAGAAGATCTTGTAATCCACTCCAAGCAGAGACACTGGTCGCCAGTTCCTTATGTCAGCAAGATCCCCCTTCTTGGGCAGCAAGGTGATCACTGCTCTCCGCAGACTCAATGGTAGGCGTCCACTATCAAAGCACTCTAAAAACACTGAGAACAAGTCTTCACCAATGACTGGCCAAAACTGTTTATAAAACTCTGCAGTTAAACCATCCAAACCCGGGACTTTTCCTGAAGACATGTCTTTGATAGCAGCAGTCAGTTCCTCCATCAGCAAAGGCTGATCGAGTCTGGAGTGCTCTCTCTCCGTCAGATGAGGCAGATCCTGAAGAAGTGTTTCTGCTGTTTCTCCATCACATGCTTCTGCTGTGTAAAGACTTTCATAAAAACTCAGTGCATGTGTGATTATCTCATGTTCATCCGTTGTTTCACCTCCTCCTGGAAGTTTCAGACGTCTTAAAATTTTCCTATTGTCAACTTTCTTTTCAAGGTTGAAAAAGAATGATGTTGGAGCATCCATGCAATTAAAAGACGTGAACCTCGAACGAACCAGAGTCTCTTTAGCTCTCTCTTCCAGGAGATTATGGAGAAGAATTTTCCTTGTCTCCAAAACTTCACCAGTACTTCCATCAGACTCTTCAATGTCAAACTGCAAAATGTCTTGCTCAAGTTGTTTCATTTTATTCTCAAGATTGTTCTTGTTGTGTGCAGAATACTCCTGACAGAAGAGTTTGACCTGGACTTTACCAATGTCCCACCACTGACTCAGGGACTTGTACTGGGGTTTTCTCTCTCTCCATGCCTCCCAAAAGAGTGTGAAAGAGTGTAAAAAGTGATGATCTTGTAACAGCTTATTATTAAAACGCCAATATGGGCATGTGAATGTGCTCTGTGCAGAAGTGACATTGACAGATATATAATGATGGTCTGATAAAGAAGTGGGGGTAATGCGACTATTTGAAAACTTTTCACTGGCAGTTCTTTGCACATAAATTCTATCAAGCCTTGCTGCAGAGATCATGTTAAAGTTTACTTTCATCCATGTATACTGCTTTACATCAGGAAAAGCTTCTCTCCACACGTCTACAAGATCATGGTATATGATTAATTTTCTAAGAACATCTGCTGATGAACTATGAGGTTCCCCATGATTTCGGTCTAGTGTGTGATCTAAGGTGCAGTTAAAATCCCCAGCCAGTACAACAGTCCTGCCCTGTGGAACACTGCTTAACGCTGTGTTGAGTTTATCAAAGAACAAGCCACGTTCTGTCCCGATATTAGGGGCATATATATTAAAAAATGAAAAATCAATATCATGCAAATTAACATCCACTCTTTGCATTCTGCCGGGTAAAATATCAAAAACAACCACATTCTGATCCTTAAATTCAGATCCAAAAAGAATAGCGACTCCTGCACTATTACTAGAGCCATGGCTTAAAACGGCCTGTCCGCACCATTCACTCTGCCACTGGACCTCATTATCCACATCTGTGTGAGTCTCTTGCAAACAAATCACACTACAGTGTTTCAAATTTATATAGTCAAAAAGGGAAACCCTTTTCACAGCATCACGACACCCATTGATATTTAAAGAACCAAAACATAAAGGTGCCATGATGCTAAAGGAAAAAAGAAAAGAAAAAACAAAAAGAAAATTGAATTCTGATAAAACTAGACCACTCATTTCTTACGTGATTGCAAGGAGACTCTAACATTGCTCAGGATCTTTTTAAGACGGTAGCGTTTCTGTTTATCCAGTTCATCATAAGAGGTTTTCTTCATAGCAGTTGTGCCAGATGCCAAAAACAAACTTAAATCAGGAAAAAAGGTCTCAATCTTGGGCTTACGAAGTCCTTTGGTACAATCTAAAAAATCATTGATTTGTTTGAGTGAATAGAGTTTCGGCTTATTGCCAGCACCACTATTCTCATCTAAAATGCTCTCAACATCATCATCATCATCATCAGACTCATCAGTTTGTAAGCATACACTCAACTCCTGACTATCCACATCTTCCACACTTTGACTGTTCATTTCCTCAGTATCTAGTGTTGTGTTGGCAGACTGAGCCTGCTCTACCTGACTCTGAGGATCATGATCAGTGTCTTCCTGGGCTTCAGTCCTGTTCTCAGAGACATTTACAGGAGCTTCTCTTGTGTTGTCAGACTCTACACTCTCCTCATGCGAGGGGCTCACTGTGGGTCTTTCAACACCTGACGACTCCGATAAAGCAGTCGCATTTAGATCACTGTTTGTCTGGCTTGTTACCTCTACAGCGGCAGCTGCAGTAGCAACATTAGCACCGTTTTTGTTCAGGCAGTTCTGCCGAACATGCCCAAACTCCCCACACACAAAACATTTCATTGTCTCTGAACTGATGAAAATCGTGTAGTCCTTACCGTCAATACTCAGCTTGACGGACAAATTCAGAGCCTCATTTTGTGAATTGAGAATCATTATAACTTGTCGTCTGAACGACATCACATGCCTGAGTTCGGCGTTCTTACAGCCGAGAGGAATCATCTTTACAGGGCTCATTAGCTTCCCGTACCTCTTAAGAATCTCCTCTAGCTTATCATTCTTAACAAACGGCGGCACATTTGAAAGAACAACTTTTTTGGTTGGGCTTGACAAAGGCATAACATTTATAAACGTGTCTTTGATCGTTAACCCACTCTCAATCAAGTCATCCACCATCTGAATCTCACTCAGAAACAGCACTATAGCTTTGTTCATGCGTGACGCCGATCTTATATTGGCTCCACCGATCACTGAACTCACAGCTAACAAACAATCCTCCACCGACACTGAAGCGTCAGGCATGCATTTACAACCATGCCTGACAGTCATGCCGAGGAAACCCCCTGCGTTTGCCTCCATTGCTCGGAGCACGCCGACCAAAGTCAGCTAAGACACTTTAAAAACTTCACTTATAAACCACAGTTTTTTGCAACTCAAAAAAAAGAGGGGAAAATAAGAAAGTAGAAACTCACTTAGGAGCGCTCTCACTCACAGCAGTCAACTCGCCACGCTCTCACCATCCACACATGCGCAGACACAGAGAGAGAGAGAGAGAGAGAGAGGGAGAGAGATTAAAACATAAAATTAAAACAAAATGAAAACAAAAATGTGGTTTTAATTTTAAGTTTTTACAGGTGTGGAGAAGGGGGGAGGTTGGTACACAGACACTTGATTCCGTATCGTAACACGAACACTACGTAACTTAGGTAAACTTAAATTAACTGAACTGTTTCTATTTTCTATTTTCTATTATTGTTTTGCTTTTTTCGATTTGTTTTCTTCCCTTTCTTCGCCTCACTACCCTCACTTTCACTTTCACTCGGCACAGACCTTTTAACGAAATGCCTATCGAGGGAGATTTGTTTCTGTCTCCCTTTAAAAATAAGTAAGGCACATGTCATCAAAAAGCACCGAAGCACGACCAGTAGACGATTTATCAGGGTGTTTCTTTTCAATGAAATCCGAAACCTTCTGCCACATAGTCATCACTTCTTTAATTTCACTTGTAGAAGTGTTTTCCTCCGCTTCACGCTTCACTGCTGAGCTCTTGCAACACCTGCGTATGTTCATCATCTGTATCTCGATCAGATATATATATATATGAATATATTTCATACTCAATATTTACTCTTGTCTAGAAGCAAAATTCTTCCCGTATGTCGGGACGCTCGTATCTCGAGGTATTACTGTATATAAAACATTATTGTGTTCACCTGCATGTCATTAACCAACAGCAGAGAGACATACAGATTTCAACATGCCGTTAACATTTGATCATTCCTGTTATAAAACATCAAGCAATAAAGGGACAGTTCACCCAGAAAATGAAAAATCTTTTACTCACCCTAAAGAAAAGAATATGGATAATTAAACGGTTTTCGCTGACATGAACAAAAATACTACGGAAGTCAATGGAGGCCGTCAACTATCCGTTTACTGACATTCCTCAAAATATCTTCTTTTGTGTTCAACAGAGGAAAGAAACTCACACAAGTTTGGAAGAACTCGAGGGCAAAGAACTTATGACAGAATTTTTGGGTGAACTGTCCCTTTAAATCAAGAGTTTCTGTCTTAACCAGCTGTGACAGTCAATAGTGTAGCGATTCAATACAGTGTGTTTGATATTTTCCGAACTCTCAGCACAGCTATATATTCCACATTAAACATGTTGTGATGATTGCCAGGCCGAGGAAACATCACAAGTGTTTGGATAATACAGTCGGGTGAAGCTCCCACATTCTTCAGGGGTCAGAAGTCTCTCTCTCTCTCTCTCTCTCTCTCTCTCTCTATCTCTCTCTGGGGTCTGTAGTGATTCACTGCTGAGAAACACAGGCATAAAGCAAACCTGCTGTCTGTTACTGGAACATACTGCTTACGCAAGGACCTGGAGATGCTGTATAGCTGCCTACAGCTAATACACACACACACACACTCTCTGAGTCAGAGAAAACAGAGCTACAACTCTTCCCTCCCTTTTCTTGTCTCAGCATTACTGACTCAAAAACACACACACACACACACACACACACACACACATAAATACACACACAGACTCTCATACACACAGAGAACTTGTGACTCTCATGAACTCACAAGTTCACACACACAAAACTCACAAACACAATCATACACACACACACACACTCTCTCACAAGCTCACACACACACACACTCACAAACTCACACACACTCACACCTTTTCACCTCTGGTGCCAGTGACTGATAAAGTTTGTTTAGTTTTTTTCATCATAATGGTACTAAACTTTGTAAAGGTTTTGCCACTCTGTGTGTGAACAACACAAACAAATCATGACTCGAAAAGGTTGAATGTCATGAATAAAGTCGCACTTGTATTGTTCGCAGTCAAACATTTGAAAACGAATGAATGCATTTTCTTACTGCGCACAAACAAAATCTGAATATCAACCTCAAATTCGCAGCAGCTTGTTTAGATTAATGGCTTTGATTTAAAGTAAAATGTGTTTTTGTATATAAAAATGTATATAATTATTATTAAAGAAATTACTTGCACTTTTGTGCATTTTCCATAACAATAAATGTAACATTTTACAACTTTTTTCACCAAGCGTCATCTTCAAAAAGAGACCGTTTGTGACCGTTTCATTTTCACTGATAAAACAGTGAATAAATGGATTATAACTATTGTATAAATATAATTTTGTACCATAAAACTCCCTAAAAATACAAAATATTGGATAAAAAAAATATTATCAAACTAAAATATAATATAATAATTTCATTTAAATAAAAATATTAAAACCAACACGCAAAATGCATGCTTAGAAATTGAAAACAAAGTTTTTATGTCTGCACGTGAAGACATTTTTGAACCACCAACACACATTTGTTTATGGACAGGCCAAAGCATATTTCCAAGTAAAGTGCTGTTATGGTTGAGGGTGTGTGGAGGAAAGACAGACTCGTATCAAGTGCATCACTGTCCGCTTAAAATATGTCAATTTCTGTCCGTTTCAGATTGAACCCAAACACACCGAATCTGATGAGTATCAGGAAACCAGCTGCTTTAGAAACGTTACATAAACAGACTCATTTGAATGAAGCTGCCTGCAATTTACACACTTAACAGAAATATACTTTAACATCAGCAACAGCAATGAACATCTACAGATATAGGTAATCGGTTATTGCAACCTAAAGCTAAAACTAAGCATTTAATTGATTCAGTGTGCTTGTTTTGCTAAACTTGTGACGTTACTACACGAACATAGAGAACAGCAACTTTAAATCCAACCTTTAAATCGAACATGTTTAAGTGAAAGATTAGGCTTACGTAATTGTATATAGCAATGCATTTACGAGATGTCCTCAATAAAGTCCCACAGGACATTCAGGATGTAGTGAGGCTGAAAGATC
>JAWRVZ010000231.1:532500-557500 GCA_037043235.1 Rhodeus uyekii
CAGCAAAAATGTGAAACTTTCAAAGTGATATTAATCCCAACCTAAACCTTTTTTATTGAATTAATGCAGTCATTATTTTTAAATGTCGAGCAAGTGCAAGTGTGTAACATTTCATCCTTGCAATATCAAAGAGAGAGAGAAAACAGCATTTATTGATTGAACTGCTTTCATTCAAATGTCACGCAACTCTGTAACAAATTCGAACGCGTCATGTTACAATGTAACATTCTTTCAGGCGTCAGGATACAATGTAACACGTAACGCAACTCAGTGTTCTATTACATGTCACATATGTATGAAGTGTGTAAGTTGTGCGTGCACGAGCGCGCGCGCGGGCGAGGCCGCTGTTACAGCTGCGTGTTTACAGTTCACGCGTCGAGCGGAAACGCACGAATGTTGCGTGTGTTCGTGCGGTTTTACCTGCAGATGCTCCTGAAAGCGGATGGGTAAAATCTGCGCCATTCTCCAGCACCAACACTGAGAGGAGAGAGGAGAGGAGAGGAGGAAGAGGAGGTGGCGCAGATGAAGAGTTGTGCTTGTGTTCTGTTCCTCCGAGTTGTGTGTCCCGTTAGACACGGATTATTCGGCGAATGATCAGGGATTTCTCTGTCTTCAGCCGGTCAGATTCACTCCAGGCAACTTCTCTGAGCGCTGCCGGACTCCTCCGCGAGAGAAAGTAGATCCGCGCGCACTGATACGAGCTGAGAAAGTCCAGTCCTGCGGCGCAGAAGCGGTAAACAGTTCCTGAGAGAGGGATCTAACAGTGAAGGGGCTGTGAGGGGGTCTGGTGTACCCCTCCGCTCCAGACAAACATGTGACAGCAGGACGCCCCACACCCCCCCACACACCACCCTAAAAATACAGGGCTCTATTTCTGCACACTCACTCAACAACACAGGGAATTACATCAGTGCTATTTTAATATCACTTATACAGTACTTGTTTACGTTTATATATTTTTCTTGTTTTATTTTTAGTTTAAGTATTTAATAGAAGTACTTAAACTAAAACTATGAAATAAACAATAAATGAGTAGTTGAAATATGTATTTTTAACGTTTTATTCTGACTTTTCTTTGTTACTGTGTAATTGTACATTTAATTACCAAGTGATATTAATTAACTACATGTGCACTCAAAACAAGGGTTAAGCCTCCCCCATTTTATTTAATTGTAAAATTTAATCTAATTGAATTTAATAATTCTTACATATTCGTATTATGAGTTAAGACGGAATAAAAAAACCCAACTAGGGCTTAATCATTTTTCAAAATAAATATTAAACTTAAATGAAAAACCAATTAGAATAATTTATGAATACGAATAACAAACTAAATGGCTCTTTGTTCCATTACATTTTTTTTACGTTCATAATATGAATAAGGATTATTCAATTTGATGGGATTTTATCAAATAGCTGATAAAACCCCGTCAATCCCATAATTATCAAATACAAATACAATACATACATATTTAAAAATGTGTCACATAAACTTTGATTAAGCCATCAAAATATAATGAAAATATTTTATAATTTTTTGTAAATATTTTATTTGAGGGAAGAATTCAACACTAAACTTGGTAAGAATTTATCTGGCAAAATTATTTGGCAAAAAAAGACAAAAAGCATACATGAACTATAACTGAGTTATTAATATTTAATTGGTTCATAATTTCTTTGTATGACAGTCTGGGCAAAAATTATCCCCATAATTTGGTGTTTTATTGCGTTATTATCACAAAGTAGTAGCACTACAAGCACAAATAAAATATTATTAAGAATATTTTTATAAAGGATGAAGACATGTTTCTATTTTTATAGAAATCTTAAACTTAAATTTAATATATTTCTTAATTTATGAATACGAACCACATTTTTTTACTCATTTAAAATTCTTAATGCATGTAAGGATATGTGAGGATTATTCAATTCAATTAATGGAAAATTAATTGAATTGAATTAATTGAAGTCAATCTTGAAAAAAATACTTAAAATGGTTTTAATAGGCACATATAACAAGGACGCTGTAAAATAAAGTGTTACCTTTATTTTAAGTTAACATTTATTTTATTTCAATGACCAGAAATGTTTTTAGTCAACAATAACAGCATTAAACACAAATAAAACAGTATTCCTTGACATATCCATAAATAATATACCATCATATGTGAACAGTTCTATTCAATTCCATGATGTTACTGCCACGTTTTTGCATGTGTACAAGAGCGTAGTATTGTTTGAAATATCAATGTATCAAAGATCTATCAAGCAGGTATTAATATGAAAATCATTCATCCACTTAACATTACTATTATAGCAGACGACAGACTCAAAGTAGCTGTGATTTGATTTTAATCAATGTTTGCATGGTAAAACAAATATTATCAGAAAGGTCACATGTTTTTTTCCCCCTTTATTCAAAATATTTCCCCCTCAGACAACAAGTTTCCCTGTAAACAAACACATGTGAGAGTTCAGCTGAACTGTATAGTCACCACATATAAAATCCCAGACATGAAAGGTGCTAAACACAAGACGCACCGCTAACGTGACGGTATAAATAAGTGAAGCTCTGCGTGAGGGAGTGCTTTCATACGTAACATCAGTGTGAGGGTCGGGATGAAGGGATGAAGGGATGAAGGGATGAGGCTGAAGCGGCGCGTCAGGGCCGGACGGCGTGAGACAGGAGGGTTCTGTGTGTGGCTTGACTCTTACGGTCGATCAGCAGAAGCGGGTTCTTCATGTGATGCAAGATCATCTCCGGCAAACTGCTGAAGCGCTGAAACAGAGACAGATGATCAGAACTTTCCTGACGCTCAAACTGTAGGGAGTGGCGCTTGCAACATCAAGGTCAAGGGTTCGATTCCCAGGGAAAGGGAATGTGTTTCTTGAATCCAATGATAAAAGCGTCTGATAAATGCATGAATGTAAAACTACTGTTTGCTAATCTTCAATATTTACAGTTTTGATGTCTGCAGGCCATAATTGTTTTTAAGACCCTACAAATTTGATTAAACCATCAAAATATTTTATATTTTAAAATATTTTAAATATGAGGGAAGAATAAAACACTAAACTTTGTAAAAGTATATATCTGACCACATTATTTGGCAAAAAAAGATAAACTGCAGCTGTGGAAAGCGTACACTGACTGCAACACAATGAGGTATTAATGTTGCATTGCTTCTCTCATAATAAAATGTGTTTTCAATGTGATGTTGTTCAGACAAACAAATGTTAGAAATGTTAGAAAAATGTCCAAGGTTTGGCAAAAGCATAAAACCAGCTGATGAGAGAAGATGAAGAAAGAGGTTTTGTGGCCACATGAAACCAAACAGCATGTCAACATCTATGAAAAATATTAATACATTTAGTGTAGTAAATGTGCTTGAATTTCAGCTTGAATGTCATGAGATCAATTCTGAGGGATGTAGGATGTGTATCCATCTATTAATCTATCTATCCATCCATCCACCCATCAATCTATTCATCTATCTATCCATCCATCCACCCATCAATCTATTCATCTATCTATCCATCCATCCACCCATCCATCTATTCATCTATCTATCCATCCATCCACCCATCCATCTATTCATCTATCTATCCATCCATCCACCCATCTATTAATCTATCTATCCATCCATCCACCCATCCATCTATTAATCTATCTATCCATCCATCCACCCATCCATCTATTCATCTATCTATCCATCCATCCACCCACCCATCTATTAATCTATCTATCCATCCATCCACCCATCAATCTATTCATCTATCTATCCATCCATCCACCCATCCATCTATTCATCTATCTATCCATCCATCCACCCATCGATCTATTCATCTATCTATCCACCCATCTATTAATCTATCTATCCATCCATCCACCCATCCATCTATTCATCTATCCATCCATCCATCCATCCACCCATCTATTAATCTATCTATCCATCCATCCACCCATCTATTCATCTATCTATCCATCCATCCACCCATCTATTAATCTATCTATCCATCCATCCACCCATCAATTAATCTATCTATCCATCCATCCACCCATCTATTAATCTATCTATCCATCCATCCACCCATCAATCTATTCATCTATCTATCCATCCATCCATCCACCCATCTATTAATCTATCTATCCATCCATCCACCCATCCATCTATTCATCTATCTATCCATCCATCCACCCATCTATTAATCTATCTATCCATCCATCCACCCATCCATCTATTCATCTATCTATCCATCCATCCACCCATCCATCTATTCATCTATCTATCCATCCATCCACCCATCAATCTATTCATCTATCTATCCATCCATCCACCCATCCATCTATTCATCTATCTATCCATCCATCCACCCATCCATCTATTCATCTATCTATCCATTCATCCACCCATCTATCTATCCATCCATCCACCCATCCATCTATTCATCTATCTATCCATCCATCCACCCATCTATTAATCTATCTATCCATCCATCCACCCATCCATCTATTCATCTATCTATCCATCCATCCACCCATCCATCTATTCATCTATCTATCCATCCATCCACCCATCAATCTATTCATCTATCTATCCATCCACCCATCCATCTATTCATCTATCTATCCATCCATCCACCCATCCATCTATTCATCTATCTATCCATTCATCCACCCATCTATCTATCCATTCATCCACCCATCCATCTATTCATCTATCTATCCATCCATCCACCCATCCATCTATTCATCTATCTATCCATCCATCCACCCATCAATCTATTCATCTATCTATCCATCCATCCACCAATCTATTAATCTATCTATCCATCCATCCACCCATCCATCTATTCATCTATCTATCCATTCATCCACCCATCCATCTATCCATCTATCTATCCATCCATCCACCCATCAATCTATCCATCCATCAATCTATCTATCCACCCATCTATCCATCCATCCATCCATCCATCCATCCATCCACCCATCCATCTATTCATCTATCTATCCATCCATCCACCCACCCATCTATTAATCTATCTATCCATCCATCCACCCATCAATCTATTCATCTATCTATCCATCCATCCACCCATCCATCTATTCATCTATCTATCCATCCATCCACCCATCCATCTATTCATCTATCTATCCATCCATCCACCCATCTATTAATCTATCTATCCATCCATCCACCCATCCATCTATTCATCTATCTATCCATCCATCCACCCATCTATTAATCTATCTATCCATCCATCCACCCATCCATCTATTCATCTATCTATCCATCCATCCATCCATCCACCCATCTATTAATCTATCTATCCATCCATCCACCCATCTATTCATCTATCTATCCATCCATCCACCCATCTATTAATCTATCTATCCATCCATCCACCCATCAATTAATCTATCTATCCATCCATCCACCCATCTATTAATCTATCTATCCATCCATCCACCCATCAATCTATTCATCTATCTATCCATCCATCCATCCACCCATCTATTAATCTATCTATCCATCCATCCACCCATCCATCTATTCATCTATCTATCCATCCATCCACCCATCTATTAATCTATCTATCCATCCATCCACCCATCCATCTATTCATCTATCTATCCATCCATCCACCCATCCATCTATTCATCTATCTATCCATCCATCCACCCATCAATCTATTCATCTATCTATCCATCCATCCACCCATCCATCTATTCATCTATCTATCCATCCATCCACCCATCCATCTATTCATCTATCTATCCATTCATCCACCCATCTATCTATCCATCCATCCACCCATCCATCTATTCATCTATCTATCCATCCATCCACCCATCTATTAATCTATCTATCCATCCATCCACCCATCCATCTATTCATCTATCTATCCATCCATCCACCCATCCATCTATTCATCTATCTATCCATCCATCCACCCATCAATCTATTCATCTATCTATCCATCCATCCACCCATCCATCTATTCATCTATCTATCCATCCATCCACCCATCCATCTATTCATCTATCTATCCATTCATCCACCCATCTATCTATCCATTCATCCACCCATCCATCTATTCATCTATCTATCCATCCATCCACCCATCCATCTATTCATCTATCTATCCATCCATCCACCCATCAATCTATTCATCTATCTATCCATCCATCCACCAATCTATTAATCTATCTATCCATCCATCCACCCATCCATCTATTCATCTATCTATCCATTCATCCACCCATCCATCTATCCATCTATCTATCCATCCATCCACCCATCAATCTATCCATCCATCAATCTATCTATCCACCCATCTATCCATCCATCCATCCATCCATCCATCCATCCATGCATCCATCCATCTATTCATCTATCTATCCATCCATCCACCCATCCATCTATTAATCTATCCATCCATCCACCCATCCATCCATTAATCTATCTATTAATCTATCCATCCATCCACCCATCCATCCATTAATCTATCTATCCATCCATCCATTAATCCATCCATGCACCCATCAATCTATCCATCCATCAATCTATCTATCCATCCATCTATCCATCCATCCATCCATCAATCCATCCATCCACCCATCCATCTATTCATCTATCTATCCATCCATCCACCCATCCATCTATTAATCTATCCATCCATCCACCCATCTATCCATCCACCCATCCATCTATCTTTCTATCTATCCATCCATCCATCCATCCACCCATCCATCTATCTATCTATCCATCCATCTATTCATCCATCCATCCACCCATCAATCTATCCATCTATCCATTCACCCATCCATCTATCTATCCATCCATCCATCCATCCACCCATCAATCTATCCATCCATCCATCCACCCATCCATCTATCTATCTATCCATCTACCTATTCATCCATCCATCCATCCACCCATCAATCTATCCATCTATCCATCCACCCATCCATCTATCTATCCATCCATCCATCCATCCATCCACCCATCCATCTATCTATCCATCCATCCACCCATCCAGCCATCCATCCAATCTATCCATCCATCAATCTATTTATCCACCCATCTATCCATCCATCCATCCATCCATCCATCGATCCATCCATCCATGCATCCACCCATCCAGCCATCCATCTATCTATCTATCCATCCATCTATTCATCCATCCATCCACCCGTCAATCTATCCATCTATCCATCCACCCATCCAGCCATCCATCCATCCATCCATCCACCCATCTATCCATCCATCCATCTAGCCATCCACCCATCCATCCATCCACCCATCCAGCCATCCATCTATTTATCCATCCATCTATTCAACCATCAATCTATCCATCTATCCATCCATCCACCCAATCTATCTATCCATCCATCCATCTAGCCATCCACCCATACATCTATCCATCCACCCATCCATCCATCCACCCATCCATCTATCTATCTATCCATCCATCTATTCATCCATCCATCCACCCGTCAATCTATCCATCTATCCATCCACCCATCAAGCCATCCATCCATCCATCCATCCATCCATCCATCCATCTATCCATCCATTTATCCATCCATCCACCCATCCATCTATTCAACTATCTATCCATCCATCCATCCATCCGTACACTCTACAGTTCTTCTTATATTCATTATGCGTTCATAATTACCGTAACGATTCTGAACAGTAAAAAGCCTTCACATGCTTCTAGAACTTATAATTACAACATGTAACAAGCTTTATTTCCCAGGTGTGTTTAAACACACACTGTACTTCACAAAGACAAATTCCATGTGTGTGTGTGTGTGTGTGTAAATACACCTGGGAAGTAAAGCTATTTCTAATTCTGATTATGCAACAAGCAATTAAAGCTCTTCTCTCTCTCTTCAATTAATTAAAGGTCTATGACTCGCACCACGTGTTCGCTGTGCCACCGCAGGTTTAGGCTGTGTTCGGCTGTAAGTGGCGCTGTGCGAAAGCATAAGCTTTATTTATGGTGATTATAACATGCACAGCGGCACCAAAACACACTTTTTCCTGATCATGCTACATGTGAGTTTGACAAACAGCAGAGTCTTCCTCTCCTCCTCTACCTCTTCCGTCTTCTTGCCCTCTTTCCCCAGTGCGTAGTGTTGCGAGTCGTCCAGGAAGCGCACAGGGATGTTGTAGACGGTCTGCTGGTAGAGCACGACCAGCGTGTACGGCTGACGCTCATGCTGAGAGTTACTGAACCGGACCAGAAACGTGCCATCCTGCGCCATGACAAACACACACAACCATGACAAGTGTGCTTTTGGGCAAAACTAGAGAAGTGTGAAAACTAAAAACACCAACATCACACTTAACATCAAAATGAACTCTTTAAGAGTCGAAATGTCGCAGTTTATAACAAATGTTAAACATTATGTGGTTAGAGATTATGTTTGTTTCTTAATTTCCCAGGGAAAGCAAGAACTGATTAGAATGTCAATGTGTTTCTTGAATGCAATGATAAAAGCAGCTGATAAATGCAGGAATGTGGATTACACTGAACACTCCCATTTAGATTAATAAAATGCAAATTACACATAAACAGACACAACTTGTTAATCCTGAGAAGTTTCCTCTGTGTGTGTGTGTATACAGTATATATATTTATTTTTATGATATATTTGTCACAGAGACGAACTCCGTGATTCCCTCCTCAGGCCACCGGAGGGAGCCATCTACCGAATACTGACACACACACAAAATTACACGTTACTGAACCTGTCTGCCTGCCTTCTGACCCCTGCCTGGAATTACGATCTGTGAGTGTTATCTGCCTGTTCTGACCTGTCTGCCTGTTACATCGTCTCCGATTCTGCCTGCCCCTCTGTTCCTGTTTGACCCCCTGCCTGTACAACCACCCTTGTTATCATTAATAAAGCATGCAAATAGATCCTAGTCTGAGTGATGAATCATTACAATATTTATATATACTTTATTTTTTATATATTTCTGATTGCTTAATATCAGAACAACATTCCCATTTAGAGGAAAATAAAAAATAAAATAAAATAAAAAGCTATATATATATATATATATATATATATATACAGTAATACCTCGATTTACGAGCGACTTGGTATAAGAGCAAATCTGTGTACAAGCATTGTATCGGTGTACGACATTTTTTCCCTCACCCACGCTCAGTTTTGTGTGGAAAAATCCTAACGCAAACCGAGGTATTACTGTATATATATATAAAAATGTATTGTTATTTATGTATACGTTATTTTATATAATTTTATTCATTCATTTCAGAACGAGATTTTAATTTAGATGAAAATAAGGTACATATACAATAAAAATGTGTTAAAACAAAAATAAAATAACATATTTGCATGTTACTTTATATTTTATTTAATTAGTTCATTTCAGAACAAGATTTCCATCTAGATGAAAAACATGCCGCATTTAAATAAGATTCAAATCACTGAAAAACACAGACGCACCTTGTTGACCCGGAACAAGGTTTCCTCCGCAGTTTTACGGTCACAAACTCCAGCGAACCACTCTCTGTCCTGAAGCCCCTATCAACAAACCGTCAGCCAATCAGCTACTGAACACAGAGACAGTTTTCCACCAATCACATGCAGCCTGTGTTTGTTGTGTTTACCTGTGCAACTGGCTTTATTCCGAAAGAAAGTGCTGAATGAGGAAAGAACATGAATGCATTAGGGAAGGACTGATATGGAATAATAACAGTAATAGTTTTTACAGTATGTGACATACATATGATAACACTTACAAAAAGTTCTGATGATATTAATTAATATAGTACTATGCAATAATATATATGAAATAAATGTCTCAGCCTTTATCCCAAGGGATTGATCCTAAGTGTTCATGGAGACTGAAGGACAGAGAATGACCAAAAAAGAAAGGATTAAATGTGATCACCTGTGTTTTCCTGAGAAGGAGGTGGAGGAGGACTGGAAACAAATGTATTTACATAAAGGAGAATTTACTAGCACATCAGGAAGAGACTTAAATTTCACCAGAAAAAAAACAAAAGGAAAAAAATGTTTTGCATAAAGAAGGTGATTATTTTCATGATAATTACATATTGCCAACAAAAGCTCATTACTGCAAAAAACAACAACTGTAACAGTAATGAAACATTCTGGGTTATTATTAACTACATCTAAAACCAATAACATTTGTATTACTTGGTATAAAATAAAACATGAAAAAAGCTACTTATTTTATTTAAACATATTGGCAAGTTCACTTTTCTCATTTTCGTTTAGTTTAAGTTAAAGTACTAAAGTAACTGAAACTAAATAAAATAAAGCTTAATAATAATAATACAAATAAACTTTAAAAATGGCAAAAACACACTAAACTCAAAAGCTTTAGTGTATTAATGATATTAAAACAACACTTGAAAAAATAAATATTTTATGAAAAAATAGTAAATAGTAAACTATACATATATGTATGTGTGTGTTTGTATTATATATATATATATATATTTTTTTTTTAAAGAACTTAAATGATTTTAGCAAATGGCTGCAATATAACAAAAAGTGAAAAATTTAAGGGGGTCTGAATACTTTCCGTACCCACTGTGTGTGTGTGTGCGCGTGTGCGTGTGTGCGTGTGTGCGTGTGTGTGTGTGTGTGTGTGTGTGTGTGTCTGCGTGTGTATGAAAATCAATTTAGCTGACAATAAATTAAATAAAAAATAGAATATTAAATAAATATGTATATATGTATGTAAATAAATAAAAACATATAAATTACTGGACCCAAAATAGGCTCAATATGTCTTAATTTTTTCCTTTGGTCTTTCGTGTAAAGGCTTTATAGACGCACCTGGCTTTGAGTTCTTTGGGGACGATGATGGGATGAACTGGTTTGCTGTTTAACGCGGGTGGAGGGAACTGGCCAGAAACTGTGCTGTTCCTGAGCTTTAATTCTGGAGGCGGAGCTGAACAATCAGACGAGAGGTCAAGTGAGGTCGTGCATGTCTGTATCGTCATGCATGAGGTAAACACACGTCTAAAGTGGAGAAACTCACACACCTTTGTCATTGATCAGGAGCGAACTCTGAGGAAACCAACAAAAGAGTCAGATCTCCAGAGAAGGTCATCGCAATGAGTGTGTGTGTCTGGTTCAGTACTCACAGAATGGGCTCTGGGAACCGGCGGCTTCATTCTGTAGGACAAAAACAAATGGCATTAGCAAACTAGATGCTCGTTTATGCAAAAATCCCTGCCAGGATGGCGGATGGGAGCTGAGCTGTTGCAGCATAAGTGTTTTTGAGCCATTGTGAGGCGGTTATTGGGTGGTTACTAGGGTGTTGCTAGGCAGCGTTGAGTAATGCATTATAACTAACTTGAGTTATGTAATCACATTACTTTTTTCAAGTAACTAGTAAAGTAACACATAACTTTTGAATTTAAAACTAAATATCGAAGTTACTGTTTTCCCATGTATAAACTGATGCATCTTCTGTTCCTCATGTGTGTGTGTGTGTGTGTGTGTGTGTGTGTGTGTGTGTGTGTGTGTGTGTGTGTGTCTGTCTGTCTGTCTGTCTGTGTGTGTGAGAGTGTGAGAGTGCCTGTCTGTGTGTCTGTCTGTCTGTGTGTGTGTGTGTGTGGGTGTGTGTGTGTGTGTGTGTGTGTGTGTGTGTGTGTGTGTGTGTGTGTGTGTGTGTGTGTGTGAGAGTGTCTGTCTGTGTCTGTGTCGGTCTGTCTGTCTGTCTGTCTGTGATTTTTGTAGTTCTAGCCATTTATTTATCTCACTTGGACGAAAACAGATTCATTATTCGTCAAAATGAATAAAATCATTGAAATGCAGAATCTGAATATTACAAAAACCTCCAATAACTAAATGTTGAATAATAAAAATATCTGTATGCTTTTAAAATCAGTTTATTGACTGATGTCTCGCTGCTGATCTTTGATAATTCAGTTCAATTAGAAGCAAAAATGACTATTTTTTTTTGGTTTTATTAGTCAGTAAGTGATGAACTTTCTTCTTCTTTGATTCAGAACGGCAGCGGCTGAAAGGTTAGTTTGAGTTTGACCGTTTCACTCGTCACTTTGCATTTTAACCTTGTTATTTAAATATTAGTGTGAAATGCTTTACATTTGCCTAAAAATAGAACTTTGAAAAAGCCACACTGTTGCTAGGAAGTGTTTTTGGTTCCCAGCTCAAGTCTGTGATATTCTGGTCTCTAATGTAGACTCAAAACACTCCTTTAATGTGAAGCTGTTACATTTTTACAAATGTTTTGAATACATTATTACATTATACATTATTATATTATATATTATTTTATATTATGTTATGTTATATTATATTATATTATATTTAATTACCATTATATTTTTGAACATATCTATAGCTTTTTTTTAAAAATCTAAAGAAAAAACATTTGAAAAATGGCCCATACTCTGCAAAACCACAGCTAGAACGGAACATAGGAAGTAAACGAAACACAAAGTACCATGTACGTGAACAGCAATATTCATACGCACATTGGTGGCGGAGGGTCTCGCGCGGCACTTTTCGGCGGCATCGGCATCCGGACCGGGTTTCGGGGTGAAGGGATTTCTGTAAGAAATTAAACAATGAATGAGAAACTGAAACTGAAAATGAAGTCACCTTATCATTCTTTAAAATCATGTTAATCTGTAGATTCATGCAGCGCTGACCTGCTACAGGCTCCAGATATGTATCATCCTCATCATCCTGAGAGAAACACATAAAGTCGTATTAAAATGATCACATGGCATCAAGCTACATTTTTTCTTTTGCATTTCCAGCTCACCTGCCCTTCATTCGGGTCCAAGTAAACATCTGGAAGATCAGACAGAACAGTAACTAAAAGTGCAGGTCATCAACTTATAAAAGAGGCAACACTTCATTTTACACTCCAATTCTCACCATTAACTATTTTATTATCATGCATATCACTAGAAAATTAGGTGTTTATTAGTTCTTATAAAGCACATATTAATGCGTTTTTCTGCGTGATATTATTCTGCATTTCTATTTCTACCCAATACCTAAACTTAACAACTAAATGACTAACTATTAATAAGCAGTAATTGGGAGTTTGAGAAGCAAAAGTTGTAGTTAATATTGAGAATTGGACCCTAAACTAAAGTGTGACCATAAAACACAATATGACAAATCTGATATGACCTTCGTCATGCTGAGGGGTCGGCGGGGGTCTCATCGGGGGTCTCTTAGGTGGGGCTTTTTTTCCAGGTTTATCTTTACGTATCACCTCAGGGGCTGGAGACAGAGAATATACACTTTATTGTTTACCATAAAACACACACACATTCACACGTGTTGCAGCAAGGATGCGTTAAAGTGGTCAAATAGACAGTAAAAACATGCATAATGTTACAATGAAACTTCAAATAAATGCTTTCTATTCATCAAAGAATGCAGAGAAAAAATGTATCAATTTCCACAATAATATGAAGCAAAAACACATTAGATTGATTTAAAGTGACAGTAGACATTTATAATGTTACAATAGATTCTATTTCAAATAAATGCTGTTCTTTTGAACTTTCTGTTCATCAAAGGATCCTGAGAAATAAAATGCATCACATTTTCCACTCAAATATGAACCGTTTTCAACACTGACAATTATCATAAATGTTTGTTGAGCCTCCAAATCATAATTTTGTGTTATAATATTACACTGTTTTACTGTATTTATCATATAATAAATTCAGCTTTAATCACAGGAATAAATGACACTTTACTATATATTCACATAGAAAACAGCTGTTTACACTGATATAATATTACACTGTTTTACTGTATTTATCATCTAATAAATTCAGTTTTAATCACAGGAATAAATGACACTTTACTATATATTCACATAGAAAACAGCTGTTTACATTGATATAATATTACACTGTTTTACTGTATTTATCATATAATAAATTCAGCTTTAATCACAGGAATAAATGGCACTTTACTATATATTCACATAGAAAACAGCTGTTTACATTGATATAATATTACACTGTTTTACTGTATTTATCATATAATAAATTCAGCTTTAATCACAGGAATAAATGACACTTTACTATATATTCACATAGAAAACAGCTGTTTACATTGATATAATATTACACTGTTTTACTGTATTTATCATATAATAAATTCAGCTTTAATCACAGGAATAAATGGCACTTTACTATATATTCACATAGAAAACATCTGTTTACACTGATATAATATTACACTGTTTTACTGTATTTATCATATAATAAATTCAGCTTTAATCACAGGAATAAATGACACTTTACTATATATTCACATAGAAAACAGCTGTTCCCTGTCAAGGGAACTCAACACTGCGTCGGAACGCATATGGGAACGCATTAGCATGATTGTCTCTTGAAGCGCAATTGAAACCAGGTGTGCGAGTGCAATCACCGAGGGTGATATCATGAGCCAGGAGTATATAGGCACGCAGTGAACTAGAAGCCTCAGCTTTAGTGTCTTCAACAGCGCTCGAAGCTAACGTGTGTGTAAAGTGCATTGCTGGCTGTAAGTTTGATTTTCACTTACCTACGTTTTGATGGCGGGTACACAGATTTCTGCGTTGTGTCACTCCTGCCGCGTTTCATCACGGGCAGTGATATACACGCTCTCTGTGTCACATGTTTGCAAGCATGCTCACTGCTCGAGGGCTCTGAGTGTGCAGAGTGTTTGCGGCTGCCACCGCGCACTCTCCGCTGCCTGGCAGTTTTTGAGGGAACTGCTCAGGCTCGCGGTCCTCGTGATCTCGCCCCGCTGCAGCTGAGGCTCAGTGGCGGTCGCGCTCATGAGGATCACAACTGGGTTTAACAGCGGGGTTGGAGACGGGGACGCCTTTTCTTCTCCCTTTCCTGTTAAATCTACCCTCACGCAGGACTCGGAAGCGCACCATGTGGTGACTACTTCCGACCAGGGTGAGGAAGCGTTGCTGAACCTCTCCAATTTTGAGAAGTTAGAGATGGATTTAGTCAGCATCGATGTGGATGAGGTTGAACCGCCATCAATCTCATCTGCATTTGAGGAGCTGCTTGAGGTTTCGGGCAATGGCGAGGTGACCAGCTGAGCCAAGGGACGCTCGTTCAAGGACGAGTGTTGCCTGCCGCCCGAGTACAGCCTCGGCGTCGGGGTTTGCCTTTTTTTCCCGAACCTCCACATCGAGGTGTTAAGGTCATGGAAATAGCCCGCTTCTCACAGAGTGTATAGCAGCGTTGAGAACCGTTAACTATACTACTCCTGTGGCCGGGTTAGGGGCGATGCCTAGAGTGGAAGTTGGCGAGTTATTTCGCGCACCACTCATCGCCGCCCCTGAAATCCCGATGCCGTATCCTCGATGAGGGCGGGGGATGGCCCTTTGGCAGTCGCCGAGCTGCGCAGGGCCACTGCTATCTCTCTCTGCGCCATGCTTTTTGACCGCGCTGAGAGAGAGAGAGAAAAATAAGAATATCCTCTTTATGCCCCTCTTATGCCTCCTGGCCTCTTCGGCGATGCTATCGAGATGGCAGTCGAGAGGTTTAATGAGGCTGCAAAGCGGGAGGTAGCATTCAGGAGAATTCTTCCCCATCGCTCTCGAGTGTCTGGGACTGCGAGCCAGCCGCAGCCCAGCAGCGGCTCCTCCTACCGCGCTGCTCAGCGGCAGAGCATTGTCACCAGACAGCCCCCTCCTGGGTGGCAGTACAGGTTGTCACGCTCAGCCGCAGCCTTCTGGCAGGACAGATCTGAGGGCTGTCCTCCAGGCTAGGCAGGGGCCCCCCGCTGGTCTGCCTCGAGGGGTAGATCAGTGCCCTGTAGGCGCGGTAGCAGGCTCGGTACCTCGAGGGGGACGGGTCATGCTCATCGCAGGTAGCTACTTCCGGTTGTGCCCCACACGGGGCGCACTGGGCAGGCTGCCCCCTCTGAGGAGGGTTTTAGAGCATCTGCTCCGGAGGCTCTCTGGTGCCATCCAGGGCCCCGAGTAGAAAAACATATCTGTCCAGAGGTCAGTCTCGAGAGACCCTTAGTAGATTTCATGGTAGCGTGGTTACGTCTGCCAGGTATCTCTCAGAAGGGTCCTGCGTACCGTATCAGAATGATATGCTACTTTGTTCCGGGTCTATCCACCCGGATTTTTCGGGGGTTCTGCCAACTCTGGTGGTCCCCGAGCAGGCTCTGGTCATGGGATAGGGAGTCGACTCATTGCTGGGGAAAGAGGCCATAAGGTATGTTCCTCTCTCAGCCAGAGGTCCGGGCTTTTATAGCCGATACTTCATCGTCCCTAGAAGGGATGGAGGCTTGCGTCCTACTTTAGATCTTCGCCACTGAGATTTAGAGAGTTAACTCTGAAGCAGTTTGTAGTGCAAGCCAGGCCTGAGGACCGGCTTGTCGCGACAGATCTGAAGGACGCATATTTGCATGTCTCCATCCTTCCACAGTACCGGAAGTTCCTCAGATTCGCCTTTGGGGACAAGGCTTATCTATACCAAGTTCTTCCGTTCGGCCTAGCTTGTCTCCTCACACTTTCAACAAGTGCGTGGATGCAGCTCTAGCTCCGCTCCTGGGAGTTCTGGAGTAGATGTGCTCGGCCTCCGAGGGGGCCTAGCGCATGGTATTGGTCTCACAACCGAGGTTGCTAAGACCGCTCTCCTCTCCAGAGCCGATGTATCCCTGCCGGCTGTTTCCTGCGGGCCAGCTTGGCTTCAGGGCTCTTCTTCCCGGGAGGTTTATGTACGTATCTCTTCTACGACTGGCTCTTTCCGGCCCAGTCTCGGGAGAGCGCGGTGCGACATCGAGATGTTGTTCTCGCACACATTTAGGAGCTCGGGCTGAGACTGAATACCGGGAGGAATGTGTTCTTGCCGAGGCAGAGCACTACGTCCCTCGTGTTGTACGGGACTTTGGGTCAAACTCAGCACGGTTTCTCCCGTGCGTGTTGCCTCCATCCCGTCCTCAGTCGAGAGCATAAGGCTAGGTCGGCCACTCATGGTCAGACGCTTCTAGGAAGTGTTAAATTTTGTGGCGGCAGTTCCCAGTGCTTTTCCACTAGGCCTGCGCCATCTGTGACCATTATGGTGGCTCAAAAACCAGGGGGTTTTCCTCGAGGGGCAACCTTTCCCGCCTGATCAAGGTCTCAAAGCGATGCTGCGGGTCTTGCATCAGTGGAAGAAAGCCTGGTTTCTTTCCCGAAGGCCCGTACTGGGATCACTCTGTCACCGCGTGACGCTGTTGACATACGCCTCCCGCTCGGGTTGGGGGGTGGCCTCGAGGGGCCGCTCGACTTAGGGTCTGTGGAGCAGACTCCACCTCTCCTGGCATATAGTACGTGCCGGAAGCGTGGCTGTCCGTTTAGCACTTCAAGCTTTTCTCCCAGACCTCCTGTGGACCCAAAGGGAAACTCAGCTCCCTTCGAGCAGTTTACATCCCGGGGTCCCCAAATTCGGGGGCAGACTTCCTGTCGAGACAGGGGCTGAGGCCCGGGGAATAGGACTCCGCACCGAGGTGTTGGAGCAGATGGGGGGAATTCCGGCCCGTTCCGTCTCGAGAGACGGCTCGCTGCCTGCTCTATTCTCCCCTCTTCTCCCAGCTTCTCTCTGGCTGGATGCGATACGACATGAGTAGCTGAGGCTCCTCTTGTACACCTTCCCCGGTTGCTCTGCTCCCAGGGTTCTAGAGAAAGTTCGCCAGGACAGGGTCCGTCTCACCTTTATTGCCCCGCAGTGGCCGGGCAGGGTGTAGTTCTCGGACTTGGTGTCCCTCCTAGACGGCACTCTTTGGAGGTTCCCGTCAGAGTGGACCTTCTGTTCCAGGCTTAGGGCAGGATACTTCATCCTCGCCCGGAACTGTGGAATCTGTGGGTCTGGCCTCTGAGGTGGCCCGACTCATAGACTCAGGTCTCTCGACTGAGGTCGTTGAGACCATTCTCCACTCTAGAGCCCCGTCCACGAAGAAGCTCTACGCTCAGAAGTGGAATATTTCACTTCCTGGTGCAGTGACAAACATTTAGACCCAGTGACCTGCCATGTGGTATCGTCCTGGAGTTCTACAAGAAAAGTTCGCTGCCGGGTTGTCCCCCTCCACGCTTAAGGTGTACGTGGCTGCCATTACGGCTTACCACGTACCCCCAAGTGGTACCCCTCGGGGTTGGGACCCCCTAGTAGTGCGTTTCCTTCGTGGCACTTTGAGGCTAAGGCCAGCAGTACGCTCTCGGGCTGGGACCTGTCCCTGGTTCTCCAGGCTCTGTCCCAGGCACCCTTGAGCCACTCGAGGACATCTCGGAGGAATTCCTCACCCTTAAAACGGTGTTCCTTTTAGCCATCTCCTCCTTTTAGAGGCTTGGTGACCTTCAGGCCCTCTCAGTGGCCCCTCCTGTTTGGAGTTTGTTCCTTGTCTGGCGAAAGCTTTCCTCTTTTCCAGACCTGGATATGTTCCTAAAGTGCGTTCGAGCCCGGCTCGTCACACTATACTGCAGGCCTTAGGTCTTCCCCTCCAGTCGTGACCAGGAGTCCAAGAACAAGGTCTGTCCAGTGTGAGCACTGGACACCTACGTCCGCAGAGCGGTTTCATTACGTAGGTCAGACCTACTCTTTGTATGCTTCGGGGCTCCTAAGGGAGCTCCAGCGTCAGAACTATCTTTGAGCAGGTGGATAGTCGAGACTATCTCACTGACTTATGGCTCGGCGGGTCAGCAGTTCCTACTGCATGTCCACGCCCACTCTACCCGGAGCATGGCTACCTCTAAAAGCTTTTGCGCAGGGGCTCCCCTTGCTGATACTTGTGGTGCGGCTGGCTGGTCCTCACCGCATACTCTTATTAGGTTCTACCAGTTAGACCTTCACCCCGCTTTGGGAACCTCGGCCCTTTCGTAGTGAGCTACGTTAGCTTGGCGTACTCCGTTCGCTGAGGCGGCGTGGGTATTCTCGTTCCCATATGCGTTCCGACGCAGTGTTGAGTTCCCTTGACAGGGAACGTCTCAGGTTACTTACGTAACCCTAGTTCCCTTAGAGGGAACGAGACACTGCGTCTCGTAGCCTCAGCTCCATCGCACGCCGGCTGTTTCAGACACTAGTTAAGCTGAGGCTTCTAGTTCACTGCGTGCCTATATACTCCTGGCTCATGATATCACCCTCGGTGATTGCACTCGCACACCTGGTTTCAATTGCGCTTCAAGAGACAATCACGCTGATGCGTTCCCATTTGCGTTCCGACGCAGTGTCTCGTTCCCTCTAAGGGAACTAGGGTTACGTAAGTAACCTGAGACGTTTACACTGATATAATATTACACTGTTTTACTGTATTTATCATATAATAAATTCAGCTTTAATCACAGGAATAAATGACACTTTACTATATATTCATATAGAAAACAGCTGTTTACACTGATATAATATTACACTGTTTTACTGTATTTATCATATAATAAAATCAGCTTTAATCACAGGAATAAATGACACTCTACTATATATTCACATAGAAAACAGCTGTTTTACACTGATATAATATTACACTGTTTTACTGTATTTATCATCTAATAAATTCAGCTTTAATCACAAGAATAAATGACACTTTACTATATATTCACATAGAAAACAGCTGTTTTACACTGATATAATATTACACTGTTTTACTGTATTTATCATCTAATAAATTCAGCTTTAATCACAGGAATAAATGGCACTTTACTATATATTCACATAGAAAACAGCTGTTTACACTGATATAATATTACACTGTTTTACTGTATTTATCATATAATAAATTCAGCTTTAATCACAGGAATAAATGACACTTTACTATATATTCACATAGAAAACAGCTGTTTACATTGATATAATATTACACTGTTTTACTGTATTTATCATATAATAAATTCAGCTTTAATCACAGGAATAAATGGCACTTTACTATATATTCACATAGAAAACATCTGTTTACACTGATATAATATTACACTGTTTTACTGTATTTATCATATAATAAATTCAGCTTTAATCACAGGAATAAATGACACTTTACTATATATTCACATAGAAAACAGCTGTTCCCTGTCAAGGGAACTCAACACTGCGTCGGAACGCATATGGGAACGCATTAGCGTGATTGTCTCTTGAAGCGCAATTGAAACCAGGTGTGCGAGTGCAATCACCGAGGGTGATATCATGAGCCAGGAGTATAAAGGCACGCAGTGAACTAGAAGCCTCAGCTTTAGTGTCTTCAACAGCGCTCGAAGCTAACGTGTGTGTAAAGTGCATTGCTGGCTGTAAGTTTGATTTTCACTTACCTACGTTTTGATGGCGGGTACACAGATTTCTGCGTTGTGTCACTCCTGCCGCGTTTCATTACGGGCAGTGATATACACGCTCTCTGTGTCACATGTTTGCATGCATGCTCACTGCTCGAGGGCTCTGAGTGTGCAGAGTGTTTGCGGCTGCCGCCGCGCACTCTCCGCTGCCTGGCAATTTTTGAGGGAACTGCTCAGGCTCGCGGTCCTCGTGATCTCGCCCCGCTGCAGCTGAGGCTCAGCGGCGGTCGCGCTCATGAGGATCACAACTGGGTTTAACAGCGGGGTTGGAGACGGGGACGCCTTTTCTTCTCCCTTTCCTGTTAAATCTACCCTCACACAGGACTCGGAAGCGCACCATGTGGTGACTACTTCCGACCAGGGTGAGGAAGCGTTGCTGAACTTCTCCAATTTTGAGAAATTGGAGGTGGATTTAGTCAGCATCGATGTGGATGAGGTTGAACCGCCATCAATCTCATCTGCATTTGAGGAGCTGCTTGAGGTTTTGGGCAATGGCGAGGCTGGGTCTCGAGTGACCAGCTGAGCCAAGGGACGCTCGTTCAAGGACAAGTGTTGCCTGTCGCCCGAGTACAGCCTCAGCGTCGGGATTTGCTTTTTTTCCCGAACCTCCACATCGAGGTGTTGAGGTCATGGAAATAGCCCGCTTCCCACAGAGTGTATAGCAGCGTTGAGCCGTTAACTATACTACTCCTGTGGCCGGGTTAGGGGCGATGCCTAGAGTGGAAGTTGGCGAGTTATTTCGCGCACCACTCATCGCTGCCCCTGAAATCCCGACGCCGCCCATATCCTCGATGACGGCGGGGGATGGCCCTTTGGCAGTCGCCGAGCTGCGCAGGGCCACTGCTATCTCTCTTTGCGCCATGCTTTTGACCGCGCTGAGAGAGAGAGAGAGAAAAATAAGAATATCCTCTTTATGCCCCTCTTATGCCTCCTGGCCTCTTCGGCGATGCTATCGAGATGGCAGTCGAAAGGTTTAATAAGGCTGCAAAGCGGGAGGTAGCATTCAGGAGAATTCTTCCCCGTCGCTCTCGAGTGTCTGGGACTGCGAGCCAGCCGCAGCCCAGCAGCGGCTCCTCCTACCGCGCTGCTCAGCGGCAGAGCATTGTCACCAGACAGCCCCCCCTGGGTGGCAGTACAGGTTGTCACGCTCAGCTGCAGCCTTCGGGCAGGACAGATCTGAGGGCTGTCCTCCAGGCTAGGCAGGGGCCCCCCGCTGGTCTGCCTCGAGAGGTAGATCAGTGCCCTGTAAGCGCGGTAGCAGGCTCGGTACCTCGAGGGGGCCGGGTCATGCTCATCGTAGGTAGCTACTTCCGGTTGTGCCCCACACGGGGCGCACTGGGCAGGCTGCCCCCTCTGAGGAGGGTTTTAGAGCATCTGCTCCGGAGGCTCTCTGGTGCCATCCAGGGCCCCGAGTAGAAAAACATATCTGTCCAGAGGTCAGTCTCGAGAGACTGATACCCTTAGTAGATTTCATGGTAGCGTGGTTACGTCTGCCAGGTATCTCTCAGAAGGGTCCTGCGTACCGTATCAGAATGATATGCTACTTTGTTCCGGGTCTATCCACCCGGATTTTTCGGGGGTTCTGCCAACTCTGGTGGTCCCCGAGCAGGCTCTGGTCATGGGATAGGGAGTCGACCCATTGCTGGGGAAAGAGGCCATAAGGTATGTTCCTCTCTCAGCCAGAGGTCCGGGCTTTTATAGCCGATACTTCATCGTCCCTAGAAGGGATGGAGGCTTGCGTCCTACTTTAGATCTTCGCCACTGAGATTTAGAGAGTTTACTCTGAAGCAGTTTGTAGTGCAAGCCAGGCCTGAGGACCGGCTTGTCACGACAGATCTGAAGGACGCATATTTGCATGTCTCCATCCTTCCACAGTACCGGAAGTTCCTCAGATTCGCCTTTGGGGACAAGGCTTATCTATACCAAGTTCTTCCGTTCGGCCTAGCTTATCTCCTCACACTTTCAACAAGTGCGTGGATGCAGCTCTAGCTCCGCTCCTGGGAGTTCTGGAGTAGATGTGCTTGGCCTCCGAGGGGGCCTAGCGCATGGTATTGGTCTCACAACCGAGGTTGCTAAGACCGCTCTCCTCTCCAGAGCCGTTGTATCCCTGCCGGCTGTTTCCTGCGGGCCAGCTTGGCTTCAGGGCTCTTCTTCCCGGGAGGTTTATGTACGTATCTCTTCTACGACTGGCTCTTTCCGGCCCAGTCTCGGGAGAGCGCGGTGCGACATCGAGATGTTGTTCTCGCACACATTTAGGAGCTCGGGCTGAGACTGAATACCGGGAGGAATGTGCTCTTGCCGAGGCAGAGCACTACGTCCCTCGTGTTGTACAGGACTTTGGGTCAAACTCAGCACGGTTTCTCCCGTGCGTGTTGCCTCCATCTCATCCTCAGCCGAGAGCATAAGGCTAGGTCGGCCACTCATGGTCAGATGCTTCTAGGAAGTGTTAAATTTTGTGGCGGCAGTTCCCAGTGCTTTTCCACTAGGCCTGCGCCATCTGTGACCATTATGGTGGCTCAAAAACCAGGGGGTTTTCCTCGAGGGGCAACCTTTCCCGCTTGATCAAGGTCTCAAAGCGATGCTGCGGGTCTTGCATCAGTGGAAGAAAGCCTGGTTTCTTTCCCGAAGGCCCGTACTGGGATCACTCTGTCACCGCGTGACGCTGTTGACATACGCCTCCCGCTCGGGTTGGGGGGTGGCCCCGAGGGGCCGCTCGACTTAAGGTCTGTGGAGCAGACTCCACCTCTCCTGGCATATAGTATGTGCCGGAAGCGTGGCTGTCCGTTTAGCACTTCAAGCTTTTCTCCCAGACCTCCTGTGGACCCAAAGGGAAACTCAGCTCCCTTCGAGCAGTTTACATCCCGGGGTCCCCAAATTCGGGGGCAGACTTCCTGTCGAGACAGGGGCTGAGGCCCGGGGAATAGGACTCCACACCGAGGTGTTGGAGCAGATGGGGGGAATTCCGGCCCGTTCCGTCTCGAGAGACGGCTCGCTGCCTGCTCTATTCCCCCCTGTTCTCCCAGCTTCTCTCTGGCTGGATGCGATACGACATGAGTAGCTGAGGCTCCTCTTGTACACCTTTCCCCGGTTGCTCTGCTCCCAGGGTTCTAGAGAAAGTTCGCCAGGACAGGGTCCGTCTCACCTTTATTGCCCCGCAGTGGCCGGGCAGGGTGTAGTTCTCGGACTTGGTGTCCCTCCTAGACGGCACTCTTTGGAGGTTCCCGTCAGAGTGGACCTTCTGTTCCAGGCTTAGGGCAGGATACTTCATCCTCGCCCGGAACTGTGGAATCTGTGGGTCTGGCCTCTGAGGTGGCCCGACTCATAGACTCAGGTCTCTCGACTGAGGTCGTTGAGACCAGTCTCCACTCTAGAGCCCCGTCCACGAAGAAGCTCTACGCTCAGAAGTGAAATATTTTCACTTCCTGGTGCAGTGACAAACATTTAGACCCAGTGACCTGCCATGTGGTATCGTCCTGGAGTTCTACAAGAAAAGTTCGCTGCCGGGTTGTCCCCCTCCACGCTTAAGGTGTACATGGCTGCCATTACAGCTTACCACGTACCCCCAAGTGGTACCCCTCGGGGTTGGGACCCCCTAGTAGTGCGTTTCCTTCGTGGCACTTTGAGGCTAAGGCCAGCAGTACGCTCTCGGGCTGGGACCTGTCCCTGGTTCTCCAGGCTCTGTCCCAGGCACCCTTGAGCCACTCGAGGACATCTCGGAGGAATTACTCACCCTTAAAACGGTGTTCCTTTTAGCCATCTCCTCCTTTTAGAGGCTTGGTACCTTCAGGCCCTCTCAGTGGCCCCTCCTGTTTGGAGTTTGTTCCTTGTCTGGCGAAAGCTTTCCTCTTTTCCAGACCTGGATATGTTCCTAAAGTGCGTTCGAGCCCGGCTCGTCACACTATACTGCAGGCCTTAGGTCTTCCCCTCCAGTCGTGACCAGGAGTCCAAGAACAAGGTCTGTCCAGTGTGAGCACTGGACACCTACGTCCTCAGAGCGGTTTCATTACGTAGGTCAGACCTACTCTTTGTATGCTTCGGGGCTCCTAAGGGAGCTCCAGCGTCAGAACTATCTTTGAGCAGGTGGATAGTCGAGACTATCTCACTGACTTATGGCTCGGCGGGTCAGCAGTTCCTACTGCATGTCCACGCCCACTCTACCGGAGCATGGCTACCTCTAAAAGCTTTTGCGCAGGGGCTCCCCTTGCTGATACTTGTGATGCGGCACAGGGAACGTCTCAGGTTACTTACGTAACCCTAGTTCCCTTAGAGGGAACGAGACACTGCGTCTCGTAGCCTCAGCTCCATCGCACGCCGGCTGTTTCAGACACTAGTTAAGCTGAGGCTTCTAGTTCACTGCGTGCCTTTATACTCCTGACTCATGATATCACCCTCGGTGATTGCACTCGCACACCTGGTTTCAATTGCGCTTCAAGAGACAATCACGCTAATGCGTTCCCATATGCGTTCCGACGCAGTGTCTCGTTCCCTCTAAGGGAACTAGGGTTACGTAAGTAACCTGAGACGTTTACACTGATATAATATTACACTGTTTTACTGTATTTATCATATAATAAATTCAGCTTTAATCACAGGAATAAATGACACTTTACTATATATTCACATAGAAAACAGCTGTTTTACACTGATATAATATTACACTG
>JAWRVZ010000231.1:562500-610000 GCA_037043235.1 Rhodeus uyekii
TGCAGCATCAAAATATGATTACACTTATAAAACACATAAAACACTTTAGTTTAGGGTCCAATTCTCACCATTGTTGCTTATTATCATACAAGGATATTGGCTGTTTTATTAGTTCTTATAAAGCACATATTAATGCATTATTCTGCGTGATATTATTCTACATTCATATTTCTACTCAATACCTAAACTTAACAACTAAATTACTAACCATTAACAAGCAGTAATTTGGATTTGAGAGGCAAAAATCATAGTTAATAGTGAGAATTGGACCTTTAACTAAAGTGTGACCTAAAATAGAATTTGAAACCAACACAAAATGGCAATTTTTGATTCCTAAATGTGTAACACGCAACTCATAAAACTAAATAAATATAAATAATTGTACTTTACCATGATGCATGAGGTGTTCAGTTCATCGGGAAGCTCTCCACTGTGAGGTTTGGATGCAAATCTCCTTGAACTTTGTAAATGAGGACAGTATGCGTGCTGAAAGTGTGTGTGTGAGTTTGAGTATTTGCATAGCAGGTGGATGATTTAGCAGGCAGCTGATTATCCTGTTAATAACAGAAAGCCCTTCGACCGGCTCAGAGTTCACTAAAGCACTTTGTTCTCTCTCACGTCTGATGTTTAGACGCGTCTGACCACAGATGGAGCGCTGCCAGAAAGAAGAAGTGTTATCAAGCCTTTCAGAGGAACAGGGTTTGATGACATGAGACTGAATATCACAAGAGGCGTCTGTGTCTGAGCAGCCCGACACCTGTGAGCGTCTCAAACCCTGCTGATCATCAGTTACTGAGCTCAGCCTGCTGATGGCACTGAATGACCACATGATCTGATAGCACGCACACACTCACAAGGACCATGAATTGGTCTGGTTTGCACTGCATCGAGTTCAGAGACGATCATTTTTAATGCAATTTCCCTCTGATAATCATTGGTGAAACTAACCATTAAAATGTCCGTTTTGATTTTCATGAGGCCTACAAAATAAGATATTTAGCTGAAAAACATTTCTACCATGCTGCAAATATCTATTTGCTTTATCGCCCTCAAGCATATCTGATCCAAATTCTCTCTCACATTCTACTACACCAACACTAGCAACTCTAACTTCCTGTCTGCTTTCCAGAAAGCTTCACAGCTGATTAGAAGAAGCATTTGAATGATAAATTCTTGCAGATTTGGAATACATACGTTTTCAAAATGATCATTTTTATCTGGAACTCAAAACCTGAATAGCATATATTCTACCTTTCAAAAGTTGTTGTCGAAAGGATTTATTGAATGTTTTTGAAAGAGTCTCTTCTGCTCAATAAGGCTGCTTTTATTTTGGTTGAGGAATACAGTAAAAACAGTAATATTGTGAAATATTATAAGAATGTAAAATAGTTGCTTTCTATGTGAATACATTGTGAACATGATTTCACCAAGTACAACATGTTCCTGGATAAACATTGTTGATCTCGGAACAACATTTCTATCAACCAATCAGATTTGAGAGAGAGGTTTACTGTCATACTACTTTTATAATGCTTTTCTCTCATTTTTGCGCTCAACACTTTCATTATGAGGAAACCAGGAAGTATATTCACCTTTAGTGCTTCAAGAAGTCGTACCGATTGGACAGGACATGATAGTGAGTGCAAGAGAACACAACAACAACATGTTTGTGTTTATATGCTACTGTGAAAAAAAGTATCTTATTATCGTTAGCCTGAAATGAGAACTATGAAGTGAAACAAGGCATGAATTTATTGTTCAGATAAGTTTTTTTAGCAGTACCATATAAACAAGTCTCATCAAATTAATCCGATAGAACAAAGTCATGCTCACTGTGTGAAGCATATATTTTAATAGCATCACAACCAGTTTTTCAGGGTAAACTGAGATCTTTGATTAGTCATGCACATTACCTGAGAAAATATATTTTATCTGTCTCTGACATCTGGTCAGACAGCTGATGGCTAGAGAGACACATGATGGGCGAAGAGGAAACAATCCAGTGCTTAAAATAAGAAGATGCGGGTCAAAAGATCACAGACAAGCACCTGATACACACTGATCCTGATGGCTCTCGCTGTGATTCTCATCGGCTGTCTGCTGGCCACAATGAGCTGCTTAACCACAGGTAACATTCACATCAGCTGCACTATTTATGTGTCAGATTTCGATAAAGATTTCATTACATAATTAGATCCCCCGGTGATTTCAATTATTTTAATCACTTTGAAAGATTTTGAGAAACAGTGTCAGGGATTCAGAAAAGGATGGAGTCATTTCATTGAACTGTTAAAGAGGAACAAACCATACATGCTTCAGATTCTCTCATTGTTAACATATTACAAAATATTTTTTCTTTCATTCCACTGGTCAAACAACCACATCAATTACGACTACTACATTACCAAACGCAACTAATTTGTCGGCCAGTGCAACTACAACTTTGGTCAATGCAACTACCACGTCGCCCAATGACATAATACAGCATCTAAGGCAACGAACACATCACTTAATGCAACTACTACGTCATCCAACACAGCTAGCCCTACAAACCCTGCAAATGTTGTCACCTCCACTGCAAACCCTCAAGTCAAATTCACTGCAAACTCTCCAATCAACTCCACTGCAAACCAATAATTCCACTCCACTGCAAACTCTCCAATTAACCCCACTGCAAACCATCCATTCCACTCCACTGCAAACTCTCCAATCAACTCCACTGTAAACCATCCATTCCACTCCACTGCAAACCATCCCTTCCACTCCACTGCAAACCATCCCTTCCACTCCACTGTAAACCATCCATTCCACTCTACGGCAAACCATCCCTTCCACTCCACTGTAAACCATCCATTCCACTCCACTGCAAACCATCCCTTCCACTCCACTGCAAACCATCCCTTCCACTCCACTGCAAACCATTCATTCCACTCCACTGCAAACTCTCCAATCAACTCCACTGTAAACCATCCATTCCACTCCACTGCAAACCATCCCTTCCACTCCACTGCAAACCATCCCTTCCACTCCACTGCAAACCATTCATTCCACTCCACTGCAAACTCTCCAATCAACCCCACTGTAAACCATCCATTCCACTCTACTGCAAACTCTCCAATCAACTCCACTGTAAACCATCCATTCCACTCCACTGCAAACCATCCCTTCCACTCCACTGCAAACCATCCATTCCACTCCACTGCAAACTCTCCAATCAACTCCACTCTAAACCCTCCATTCCACTCCACTGCAATCCCTCCATTCCACTCCACTGCAAACCCTCCATTCCACTCCTCTGCAAACTCTCCAATCAACCCCACTGCAAACTATCCATTCCACTCCACTGCAAACTCTCCAATCAACTCCACTGCAAATCCTCCATTCCACTCCTCTGCAAACTCTCCAATCAACTCCACTGCAAACCATCCATTCCACTCCACTGCAAACCCTCCATTCCACTCCACTGCAAACCATCCATTCCACTCCACTGCAAACCCTCCATTCCACTCCACAGCAAACCATCCATTCCACTCCACTGCAAACCCTCCATTCCACTCCTCTGCAAACTCTCCAATCAAATCCACTGTAAACCATCCATTCTACTCCACTGCAAACCCTCTAATCAAATCCACTGTAAACCATCCATTCCACTCCACTGCAAACTCTCCATTTCACTCAACTGCAAACTCCCCATTCCATTCTACTGCAAACTCCCCATTCCACTCCACTGCAAACTCTCCATTCCACTCCACTGCAAACCCTCCATTTCACTCCACTGCAAAACCATCCATTCCACTCCACTCCACTGCAAGCCCTCCATTCCACTCCTCTGCAAACTCTCCAATCAACCCCACTGCAAACTCTCCATTCCACTCCACTGCAACCCCTCCAATCAAATCCACTGCAAACCATCCATTCCCCTCCACTGCAAACCTTCCATTCCACTCCACTGCAAACCATCCATTCCACTCCACTGCAAACCCTCCATTCCACTCCTCTGCAAACTCTCCAATCAAATCCACTACAAACTCTCCATTCCACTCCACTGCAAACCCTCCAATCAAATCCACTGCAAACCATCCATTCCACTCCACTGCAAACCTTCCATTCCACTCCACTGCAAACCATCCATTCCACTCCACTGCAAACCCTCCATTCCACTCCTCTGCAAACTCTCCAATCAAATCCACTACAAACTCTCCATTCCACTCCACTGCAAACTCTCCATTCCACTCCACTGCAAACCCTCCATTTCACTCCACTGCAAAACCATCCATTCCACTCCACTCCACTGCAAGCCCTCCATTCCACTCCTCTGCAAACTCTCCAATCAACCCCACTGCAAACTCTCCATTCCACTCCACTGCAACCCCTCCAATCAAATCCACTGCAAACCATCCATTCCCCTCCACTGCAAACCTTCCATTCCACTCCACTGCAAACCATCCATTCCACTCCACTGCAAACCCTCCATTCCACTCCTCTGCAAACTCTCCAATCAAATCCACTACAAACTCTCCATTCCACTCCACTGCAAACCCTCCAATCAAATCCACTGCAAACCATCCATTCCACTCCACTGCAAACCATCCATTCCACTCCACTGCAAACCCTCCATTCCACTCCTCTGCAAACCCTCCATTCCACTCCACTGAAAACCCTCTAATCAAATCCACTGCAAACCATCCATTCCACTGCAAACCTTCCATTCCACTCTACTGCAAACCATCCATTCCACTCCACTCCAACCCCTCCATTCCACTCCACTGCAAACGATCCATTCCACTCCACTGCAAACCCTCCATTCCACTTCACTGCAAACTCTCCAATCAACTCCACTGCAAACTCTCCATTCCACTCCACTGCAAACCATCCCTTCCACTCCACTGCAAACCCTCCATTCCACTCCACTGCAAACCCTCCATTCCACTCCACTGCAAACGCTCGAGTCAAATTCACTGCAAACGCTCGAGTCAAATTCACTGCAAACGCTCAAGTCAAATTCACTGCAAACGCTCGAGTCAAAATCACTGCAAACGCTCGAGTCAAATTCACTGCAAACGCTCGAGTCAAATTCACTGCAAATGCTCGAGTCAAATTCACTGCAAACTCTCGAGTCAAATTCACTGCAAACTCTCGAGTCAAATTCACTGCAAACTCTTGAGTCCACTACACTGCAAACCCTCCATTCCACTCCACTGCAACCTTTACATTCCACTCCCCTGTAAACTATCCAATCACCTCCACTGCAAACCCTCCATTCAACTCCACTGCAACCTTTACATTCCACTCCACTGTAAACCCTCCAATCACCTCCACTGCAAACCCTCCAATCACCTCCACTGCAAACCCTCCATTCCACTTCACTGCAAACAATCCATTCCACTCCACTGCAAACCCTCCATTCCACTCCACTGCAAACGATCCAATCAAATCCACTACAAACTCTCCATTCCACTCCACTGCAACCCCTCCAATCAAATCCACTGCAAACCATCCATTCCCCTCCACTGCAAACCTTCCATTCCACTCCACTGCAAACCATCCATTCCACTCCACTGCAAACCCTCCATTCCACTCCTCTGCAAACTCTCCAATCAAATCCACTACAAACTCTCCATTCCACTCCACTGCAAACCCTCCAATCAAATCCACTGCAAACCATCCATTCCACTCCACTGCAAACCTTCCATTCCACTCCACTGCAAACCATCCATTCCACTCCACTGCAAACCCTCCATTCCACTCCTCTGCAAACTCTCCAATCAAATCCACTACAAACTCTCCATTCCACTCCACTGCAAACCCTCCAATCAAATCCACTGCAAACCATCCATTCCACTCCACTGCAAACCATCCATTCCACTCCACTGCAAACCCTCCATTCCACTCCTCTGCAAACCCTACAATCAAATCCACTGCAAACCATCCATTCAACTCCACTGCAAACCTTCCATTCCACTCCACTGCAAACCTTCCATTCCACTCCACTGCAAACCATCCATTCCACTCCTCTGCAAACTCTCCAATCAAATCCACTACAAACTCTCCATTCCACTCCACTGCAAACCCTCTAATCAAATCCACTGCAAACCATCCATTCCACTGCAAACCTTCCATTCCACTCTACTGCAAACCATCCATTCCACTCCATTCCAACCTCTCCATTCCACTCCACTGAAAACGATCCATTCCACTCCACTGCAAACCCTCCATTCCACTTCACTGCAAACTCTCCAATCAACTCCACTGCAAACTCTCCATTCCACTCCACTGCAAACCATCCCTTCCACTCCACTGCAAACGCTCGAGTCAAATTCACTGCAAACGCTCGAGTCAAATTCACTGCAAACGCTCAAGTCAAATTCACTGCAAACGCTCGAGTCAAAATCACTGCAAACGCTCGAGTCAAATTCACTGCAAACGCTCGAGTCAAATTCACTGCAAATGCTCGAGTCAAATTCACTGCAAACTCTCGAGTCAAATTCACTGCAAACTCTCGAGTCAAATTCACTGCAAACTCTTGAGTCCACTCCACTGCAAACCCTCCATTCCACTCCACTGCAACCTTTACATTCCACTCCCCTGTAAACTATCCAATCACCTCCACTGCAAACCCTCCATTCAACTCCACTGCAACCTTTACATTCCACTCCACTGTAAACCCTCCAATCACCTCCACTGCAAACCCTCCAATCACCTCCACTGCAAACCCTCCATTCCACTTCACTGCAAACAATCCATTCCACTCCACTGCAAACCCTCCATTCCACTCCACTGCAAACGATCCATTCCACTCCACAGCAAACTCTCGAGTCAAATTCACTGCAAACTCTCAAGTCAAATTCACCTCAAACTCTCGAGTCAAATTCACTGCAAACTCTCCATTCCACTCCACTGCAACCCTTACATTCCACTCCCCTGTAAACTCTCCATTCCCCGCCACTGCAAACCCTCCATTCCACGCCACTGCAAACCCTCCAGTCAAGTCCACTGCACTGTAAACTATGCTGCGCTGCATCAGGTGCATCCATTATGACTGTTTGACTGCGTCCAGTTCACATACTTGCACTACACTATAAATGTGCTGTAAGTGTGCTGCTGATGATGATCAGTTTTAAGCATTTAAAGTAAATATTTTATTATAAGTAAAAAATAAATAATAATAATAATAATAATAAAGCATTAGCATCAAGTTAAATTCATGAAACTCATTAAGGTGAACTGCTTTTGGAGCGTCAGCCTCAGAGTTGCTCTACAATCGAGTTGTTAGTGAACAAGTGCGACATCACATCCCTTTTAGACCAATAAACACTATTTTATTATTTTGCATTAAAGGACATTTAGGAAGGTTTCTATTTTGTGCCTGATTAGAAATCCTGCATTATTCCTTGTTGTTGTTTTTCTGAACCATAAAACCACACACACACACACACACACACACACACAGTATTTAAATTGGGATACAACTTTATTGTTCCCTTCTTCTCCACTGGCCTTTTTCTCAATTTCTGTCATTTTATATCTCAGGTTGCTGCTTGGGTGGAGAGATACTTAACAGTGAATAATACTGAAATCCGCTCTACTGAGGTCACGGGAATTCAGCTGTTATCGCCATGTGATTGAATCAGAAATCAGCCGAGAAAAACAGACATGAATAAATCCTCGTTTTGCTATTTTTATATGAAATTATTTATGATGATGGTTCAACTAAAACATTGCATTTGCTAACCCAGCCATTTGATTTTTGTCTTAAACCTACAAACATTGATGCAAACTATGGAAATTGAGATTTTATGTTTTGTGGGAGATTCTTATCTGTATGGTTATTTATCTGTGTCTGGATTCCTAACTATGTGACATGGAACTCATGAAATAAAAACATAATAATTATAATTTACCATGATGCATGAGGTGTTCAGTTCATCAACTCTCTTCTGTGAGGTTTGGAAGTCGATTTGTGTATGAGGACAGTAAGTAGCGTGCTGAAAGTGTGTGTGTGAGTTTGAGTATTTGCAGAGCATGTGGATAATTTAGCAGGCAGCTGATAATAATAATAATAATGATATTTATATTTATATAGTGCTTTATCATAGACACTCAAAGCGCTTACATAGAAGGGGGAATCTCCTCTCCATTCCTCCTTTTGGTGGGAATGGGGAGGAGCTGATTATCCCTGTTAACAAAAGAAAGCCCTTCGCCCGGCTCAGAGTTCATCTGCATCTTGCTCCTATATCTGATGTTTAGACGCATTTGATAGGAATGTGAACAAATTGAAGGATCACCTGATCTAACAACATTCAAAAACACAAATGAATCCTGAAGTAGGTCAGGTTGTGCTGCTTCAGTAATAAGAATTTGATAAAAAAAAGACAGATAGCGAATATCAAATTTCAGTTTCCTTAATGCTTGTGGTAGTTCTCTCTCTCTGACATCAGTGTGTTGTTAAGAGGCTGGACAGACACATGATGCGTGACGAGGAAACAATCCAGGGCATAAAATGAGAAGATGCAGGTCAGAAGATCACTGGTACGTGTCTGACACACACTGATCCCGATGGCTCTCGCTGTGATTCTCATCGGCTGTCTGCTGGCCACAATGAGCTGCTTAACTACAGGTAACATTCACATCAGCTGCACTATTTATATGTCAGATTTTGATTGAAGTTTTCATACATAATTAGATCCACCGGTGATTTCACTCATTGGATCACTTTGAAAGATTTTGAGATGCACCATCAGGCATTTCAGAAATGGATGGGATAATTACACTGCATCGTTAAATATAAACAAGTACAAATACAGTCCTTAGATTCTCGGATTGTTGATATTAAACATTTGTTTTTTTAATTTCACTGCTCAAACTACCATGGATACTACTACAGCTGCTACTACATCTTTACCGACCACAGAAACTACTACAACTACCACAGATCAACCTTCCACGGATACTACTACAACTCAACCTGATACTACAGCTGTACTGACCACAGAAACTACTACAACTACTACAACTCAACCTGATACTACAGCTGTACTGACCACAGATACTACTACAACTACTACAACTCAACCTGATACTACAGCTGTACTGACCACAGAAACTACTACAACTACTACAACTCAACCTGATACTACAGCTGTACTGACCACAGAAACTACTACAACTACTACAACTCAACCTGATACTACAGCTGTACTGACCACAGATACTACTACAACTACTACAACTCAACCTGATACTACAGCTGTACTGACCACAGATACTACTACAACTACTACAACTCAACCTGATACTACAGCTGTACTGACCACAGAAACTACTACAACTACTACAACTCAACCTGATACTACAGCTGTACTGACCACAGAAACTACTACAACTACTACAACTCAACCTGATACTACAGCTGTACTGACCACAGATACTACTACAACTACTACAACTCAACCTGATACTACAGCTGTACTGACCACAGATACTACTACAACTACTACAACTCAACCTGATACTACAGCTGTACTGACCACAGAAACTACTACAACTACTACAACTCAACCTGATACTACAGCTGTACTGACCACAGATACTACTACAACTACCACATCAATTACTTCTGCACCTGCCACAACACCACCAGCTTCTACAATATCTACAACACCAACAACGACAATTACAGAGCCATCTCCACCATTAACTACCACGACTACAACTCCAGTCCATCCACCAACACGTGAGGGAAAATCCTGATTATTTAAATGTTATATTGCTTATAGCAACTGAGTTTGGTTATATTGTACATATTATATTTGTACAATATACAAATATAATATATATGTACGGTTATATTTCTGTCCTTTAAGAATGTAATTAAACATGCAATTTAATTACGCCAGTGTAAAACCATAAAAGTGTCTAAAACCATGCACATTACACAGAAATATTTCCTAGTCTTTGTTACGTACAAATTATGTCTTAAACTGGCTCTATTCCACCTTTTTTTGCTCTCTAACTTTAATTACCACAGTGACTAGAAAAACCAGTAGTGTGACCTCCAGTAAAAACACAGCCTGGAGTCACCAGTGCAACAACCCCTACAATGACAACTCAGTCTGTCATGTGTTTGATTAATTCACCATGGCATATATCATCACATTAACTGATGTGTTTGATGTTTCTGTCATAGCTGGAAGTTGTGGAAATCCAGATATGTGCTGCTCTGGAAGGAATGACGGCTGTAACCGTGGGACCTGTTTTTGTGACGTTGCTTGTCTGAGATTTCACGACTGCTGCCCTGATTTCAATTCCACCTGCCTCACAGGTATTCAGAAACATTCATACTGAAAATTTGATTCTTCTGCGCTGAAAGTAATCACTGACTGCACGTCAACAGCCTCATATAAGACAGTGCAAGTTTAATAATCAGATGATGTTGAGTGTTCTAGTGTATAATACAAGATTATTAAAAAGTAATTAAGTACTGTATATTTACTGTCCATTTTGATTTCAGAAATGTTTATAATTTTGCAACTCTTTCCCTTTTTTTAGTCAAGAATAGCAGCAATCCAAGCATTTTGCCACTAACAGGTATGTTTTGAATTTCTTTACATGATTCTGTATCATGTTCACACCAAATGCGTTTTTGCTTTTAGTAACGTGAGATGCTGCACATATTCACAAATAAGAGGCAGAGGCTCGACGTGTTTTCAAATGTTGTGCTGTTTTCCAAATGATAGATGGAATGAACACACTGTTCATGAGCAACCATTGCCACAGTCAAAGACGCCCATCTTGCACATATTTACAAAGAAAACAAAAAATGCATTGTGTGTGAACTGACTGTTGATAATTATTGTGAATGCTTGAAATCTTTAATCAGGAATGGATGACAAATGTTGCATTTACCTCTATATGGAAACTAATAATAATCATAATAATAATGAATGAGTTTGACCCTTTATAATAATCATGTTATTGAGTGTACTGACACCTGCTCTGCTGCTGTAGGAACGTGTTCAGAGCCGAATCTGTGTTGCAATGGCACAAACTTCGACTGTTTCAGAGGCTGTTTTTGTGACGAGGCCTGTAAATCACTCAATGACTGCTGTCCCGACCACAACAGCACATGCAGTAAGAACTCACTCACACAGATATAGAGATGCTCACACTTTGTTCAATAGGCTTGTTTCATTCAGATGCTCTCATTGAGCTAAAGTATGTTGAGAGATTGAGATGTGGGATTTAGTAAGTATTCTGTTCTCGATGTTAATGTTGTTTCATTTTTTGCCTGATGAATCCTGAATCCTCTCAAATACAATGACACTATTATTTTCTTTATAAACCCAGTTGCCCCAATATTCGACCCTAATGCTTCAGTTTAGCAATGTTCATCATCTGTTTCTCTATAGCGCTCAATACCACAACTGCAAACCCTCCAGTCATCTCCACTGCAAACCCTCCAGTCATCTCCACTGCAAACCCTCCAGTCATCTCCACTGCAAACCCTCCAGTCATCTCCACTGCAAACCCTCCAGTCATCTCCACTGCAAACCCTCCAATCATCTCCACTGCAAACCCTCCAGTCATCTCCACTGCAAACCCTCCAATCATCTCCACTGCAAACACTCCAGTCATCTCCACTGCAAACCCTCCAGTCATCTCCACTGCAAACCCTCCAGTCATCTCCACTGCAAACCCTCCAGTCATCTCCACTGCAAACCCTCCAGTCATCTCCACTGCAAATACTGCATTCATCTCCACAGCAAACAATCCATTCAACTCCACTGCAAACCCTCCAATCATCTCCACTGCAAACACTCCATTCATCTCCACTGCAGATTCACCCAAAGGTAATTCATCTGCGTGTTTGTGTGTTTGAACATGTTGGTCAAGTTTTACCATCACTGTTGCAATCAAAAAACAGTGAAACTGGAATGTGTGTTTTGGTCTTTTGCAGATATTCTCACAATACTCACTAATCTGGAGGTGGAGATTTTGGCTGAGGAGTCGTCGACTGAAGGAGAGCGTCAAGCTGCGCTGCGTCAGGTGAGAGGAGCGATTCTGACTGTTTGACTGCGTCCAGTTCACATACTTATACTACACTATAAATGTACTTAAGTGTGCTGATGATGCTAAAGTACTCAGTTTTGAGTATTTCAAAGTATGCCAGTATTTTAATTAACTACAAAAAGCATTAGCATCAAGCTAAACTCTTTGCAATAATCTGCTGTTGGAGCTTCAGCCTCACAGTCGCTCTACATGCTCATCTTGAGGAAAGTGGAAAATAAGTAAAGTAGCGTTAATTTAATGCATTCACACTTAGAAATAATCAGAGTAGAAGTAGAAGAGTGTGCATATTTGGTTTGCTGTCCGGGGAGAGCTCGGAAAATGGCCTGAACGCAGAATACTCCTCCCTGTTATCTCTGGTTAGGATAGTAACCAGGCGAGTGTCAGGAGATGGGATGGTGGAGGGATAAGTGAGTTGGCTACGTATTTATAGGCCTCCTCTCGTGTGTCGCAGAACTGCCTTCCATGTCATCGTGTTTGTGTTGTTTGCTTTCGGGTTCCCAATGTGTTCCTCTGTCATCATTATCACCTCGTCTCGTCATCAATAACCCTATTAGTCATGTCAGTTGTGTCTCATTCGTGACACATCTTTTGTGTCTTTAGTCTAGATTTAAACTGGGTGAGTGAATCTGAGCCCCAAACAATATCAGGAAGGTTATTCCAAAATTTAGGAGCCAAATGTGAAGATACTCTCTACCTTTAGTGGAGTTAGATATCCAAGGTACAACCAAAACACCAGATTTTTGTGATCTTAAAGAGCATGATGGACTGTAGGGCGATTGAAGATCAAATACACATGAGCTTAATCATTTAGCGTCTTATAAGAAAGCAGCAATACTTTATAATTGACACTCAACTTAATAGGTAACCACTATAGAGATGATAAAATTGGTGTTACATGATAATTTTTTCTCAACCTGTAAAGAACGCCATGCATTTTTGGACTAACTGAAGCTTGTTTGAGGATGCAGGACAACAATATTGTCAGGGTTGTGTGAGGATGAGGAAAAGCACGGAGGTACAGGAGTAAACTGAAATACATTTTAATAATAAAACTCAAACAAATAACTTTAAAAAGAAACCAAAATGGCATTTCTTGTGCAAAATTACATACAAAGGTTAAACTGAAACAGGGAAGAAACACAACTACACATGGACAAGTACTGACAGGGACTGAAGGAAACACAGGGTTGATATACACAAGGGATGAATGAGGGAACTAGACACAGCTAACTGTAACACTGGAGTAGCTGGCGTGTGATGCGGAGACGACTCGGAACACGGAATGCAAACAGAAACACTTTAATTAGGGCAACAAGGAAGCACACGGGGGTGCAAAACACGGGAGTTATACATCCACACGTAAAGACTGCAACGTTAACAACTGACAATGACACTGGAGCACATGAGGGTTTAAATACACTAGGAAAATACAAACAGGTGGTGAAACTAAATGGGTAATCAAACTAACAAGACAGCTACGGCAACACAAGAGGGACAAACATAAGGAACTAGACTAGACTGTGACACTAACAAGCATAACGAGGTGATTGATGATGCAACAGGTGAGTGAAAAAACACTGGGAGATCACGGGAGGAACCATGAAGTAGACAGAGACACGACTGACATGTAACAAATATTGCTAACTACATGCGGTTACTGTCATTCTTCGGTCGTGCTTTCTAATGTTTTGGTGATAGAGCTCTGACACTGTCCTATTGTCGTGTCTTTGTGGGTGCGTGTGGCTGCAAGTGTCGAGTCGCATGCTCTCTTGTCTGTGAAGTGTCTTGTGTGCGGGGCATGGTGTTCGATCCCGACACTTTGGTTTTGGTTTTGTGTCAGGATTCAGACATTCATGGGCCATGTGCTTGTCCCTGTTGTGAGCACACGGGATGAGTTTTTGCTTGTGTGCTCTCCGTCATTTGAGTGGAGGTGGTTTCGAGCTTCCCTTGGGCTGCAGGCTCTCCTGTCCACGTGTATTGTTGTGAAGCCGCGTACTTTCATCTTGCGTTTTGTGTTGCGCCCAGTTTGTGTTTTCACTAGCTACACACTGTCTCATCTTATTCGCATCCACATTGGCTCCGTGTTTGTGTCATTGTGTAACCCTGCCGGTCTTGCTCCCTCGTTATTGTTTGATTTGCCCCACCTGTTCTCCATCTATTTCCCACCTTTTGTGTCACTATTTATTCTCTTTGTGTTATCTGTCTTCTGGTGATTCGCCGTCGTTTCATGGCTGTGTTCTGCTGTCTTGTTTTCAAGAATCTAGTTCAAGTCTGTAAGTTAAGTCAAGTCAGTCTAGTTTTATTTTTCCCCCTCGGGGCAGTTTGTTTGCTTTTTGTTTCATTTTTATTAAATAAAATCTCTTAAACTCTGCATTACTGAGTACTTGCCTCATCCCTTATACTTGAGAAAAATGTCCATTAATCACACAATTAACAATTGCACCAGAAAAATCCAGTCATTCCGGTACGTTCCAGACTGTTTTTCAAATACTAGCTATATAGTAAGGACGTATTCAATTTTCAGATGCAGTGTATGAGTATTTTCAACTCTTCTTCTTCTCCACCACCAGCTGTTTTCTAACTTCCTGTCATTTTGTTTCTCAGGTTGCCGCTTGGGTGGATAAACACTTAAGAGCGAATAATACTGACATCTACTCCTTTGAGGTCACGAGAATTGAACCGGTATCACCATGTGATTAAATCAGAAATCACCCGAGAAGAACAGAGATGAATAAATCCTAATCACTCCTGGACTTTTACTATTTTATTATGAGATTATTTATGGTGATGGTTCAACTAAAACATTGGATTTGCTAACACAGTAATTTAATCGACAACATATCAGCATTACACATGTGGTAATCAAACAATGGAAAGAATATGTAAAACATCAGATTTATTATCTGCTCTAATGTAATTTCTTTTTCCTCCTTCGTTTGCATGAAAAGGAAACTTAACAGTTTAACACTGTCTCCATCAAGTTTTTGAGATTCCTGTATGGTGACTCATACAGTATATGTATATACAGTATATTCCATCACTTGTATGTCTTCACTATTAAAAAGAAATCTAATTTTGATGGTCTTGTGTTGGTGTCATTGCCATAGACAGAACAGGAAAGAAATTCCTGAACACCATTGTAGCTTGGAAATCATTTTGCATCTCCCTTCATTTAAATGTATTTAAATGCATAATAAAGCAAGCCAGTATTTCAGGATCTCCTTGCACTACCTGATGAAAGAGCTCTGCCGACTCGATTTATCCATCTCTGTCGTCGGTGTTATTTTTTGGAAGGCTGGAAAGACACATGAAAGCTCACAGATAACCTCACTGGTACGTGTCTGACACACACTGATCCTGATGGCTCTCGCTGTGATTCTCATCGGCTTTCTGCTGGCCACAATGAGCTGCTTAACTACAGGTAACATTCACATCAGCTGCACAGTAAGTGTGGCAGATTTTGATATATTCTTCATTACAAAATTAGACACAAATGTGATTGAGAAATTTTGAGAAGCACCATCAGGAATTCAGAATAGGATGTTATAATAACATTGCATCTTTAAACAAGGACAATCTAAATGCTTCATAGGATCTGATTATTGATATTAAAGATTACTTTTATTTCACAGCTCTATTGATCAGTACTAATATTGATAAGTACCTCATCACCAAACACAACTAAAACTAGTCAATCCACCAGCATGTAAAAACTTGAATCTTTAAATGTAATATTACAATTATAATTTTAAACTTTTCAAAATATTCTAATGTGTTATGCTTTACATCACGTTTGTATACCTTTAAGAGCGTAATTTACAAATATGAGCAAATTAATTATATTAGTGTAAAACATACACAGAAGTATTTCCTTGTTTTCTGAAGGGGTGCAAGTGCATCTTGCTGTAGAATGAGCTCTGTGAACTGGTCTTTTTCATTCATGATGGAGTTTCAGTTTCAGTTTAGCAAATTTGCTCCAACAATCCAACAAGTACAGTGGAATCCGGTAATCTCGACAGCCTCAGGGGTTGCAAAAAAGCGTTGAGATAACCGATGATCGAGATAACCAACAGCTAATATGCCGATTTATTTTATGAAGTGATCGGCATGCCATAAAAATATACACACACTGTATATGTTTGCTAACAACAAAAGGCATATGTGCACCAACTAACAGCAGAGATTTACCAGTACACAATAAAAAAACACCTTCGATTCTCGATTCAAACTTTTAATTATATTCTCCAACATTGCGAACACAATTTTGCTCACAACGTAAACAGTCACATAAACACATAAACACATTCGCTCATAACACAGTCATTTCGCTTGGACACAGTTCTGAATAGTATTGTACATGCGGTTACTATGGTTTCTTTCCAAACTCTAAATGCTTTGTTGCTTTTTGCCTTTAACGGTCTAATTGAAAACAAATGCTTCAATCAGTAACAATGTCTTTGTCGATGTCAATGTAATCAGGGAATTCCTGGACAGTGATGCCATAGCATCTGCAAGGCTTGATTTTTCCGCCACTTCTGTGAGTTCTTCTGCGGCTGTGAAGCGACACAGCGACCAAATGGACCGTGATCCACATTCGCAGTAAACTTGGTACGATCATTAGTCACGAGATAACCATGTGAAGTGGCGAATTTGTCCCTCTTTTTTTGCTCGAGATATTAGGGTTCGGCGACATTAAAGAATCGATATAACTGAAAAGAAAATGCTAAGACAAATAGGGAGTATGGCAGTTCCACTTCAAAAACGTTGACATAATAGGGTTGGCGAGTTAACCGAGGTCGAGATAAGTGGACTTCACTGTATGTTGAAAGATTGAGATGATTGTTTGTTTTAGTCAGTATTCTGTTCCTGTCTTGATTGATGTGTCATGCACTGCAGTCAGTGCTACTGTAGTCAATACTATTTTTATTGCAATGATGAATCTTTTCAGATTCAACAATGTTAATCATCTATTCTTTTCCCTATAGCATTCAATACCACAACTGTAAACCCTGCATCCAACTCCTCTGTAAAGCCTCTAGTCAACTCCACTGCAATCCCTGCATCCAACTCCACTGCAAAGCCTTCTGTCAACTCCACTCCAATCCCTCCATACAACTCCACTGCAATCCCTGCACCCAACTGCACTGCAAAGCCTTCGGTCAACTCAACTGCAATCCCTCCAGTCAACTCCACTGCAATCCCTGCATCCAACTCCACTGCAAAGCCATCAGTCAGCTCAGCTGCAATCCCTCCAGTTAACTCCACTGCAAAGCCTTCGGTCAACTCCACTGCAATCCCTGCATCCAACTCCACTGCAATCCCTGCACTAAACTCCACTGCAAAGCCTTCGGCCACTTCCACTGCAATCCCTCCAGTAAACTCCACTGCAAAGCCTCCAGCTAACTCCACTGCAAAGCCTTCGGTCAACTCCACTGCAATCCATGCATCCAATTCTACTGCAGTCCCTGCATCCAACTCCACTGCAAAGCCTTCGGTCAACTCAACTGCACTCCCTCCAGCCAACTCCACTGCAATCTCTGCATCCAACTCCACTTTAAAGGCTTTGGTCAACTCCACTGCAATCCCTCCAGTCAACTCCACTGCAGTCCCTGCATCCAACTCCACTGCAAAGCCTTCGGTCAACTCAACTGGACTCCCTCCAGCCAACTCCACTGCAAAGCCTTTGGTCAACTCAACTGCAATCCCTCTAGTCAACTCCACTGCAATCTCTGCATCCAACTCCACTTTAAAGGCTTTGGTCAACTCCACTGCAATCCCTCCAGTCAACTCCACTGCAATCCCTGCATCCAACTCCACTGCAATCCTTGCATCCAACTCCACTGCAAAGCTTTCGGTCAACTCAACTGCAATCCCTCCAGCCAACTCCACTGCAATCTCTGCATCCAACTCCACTTTAAAGGCTTTTGTCAACTCCACTGCAATCCCTCCAGTCAACTCCACTGCAATCCCTGCATCCAACTCCACTGCAAAGCCGTCGGTAAACTCAACTGCACTCCCTCCAGCCAACTCCACTGCAAAGCCTTCGGTCAACTCAACTGCACTCCCTCCAGCCAACTCCACTGCAAAGCCTTTGGTCAACTCAACTGCAATCCCTCTAGTCAACTCCACTGCAACCTCTGCATCCAACTCCACTTTAAAGGCTTTGGTCAACTCCACTGCAATCCCTCCAGTCAACTCCACTGCAATCCCTGCATCCAACTCCACTGCAAAGCCGTCGGTCAACTCAACTACAGTCTCACCAGTCAACTCCACTGCAATCCCTGCATCCAACTCCACTGCAAAGCTTTCGGTCAACTCAACTGCAATCCCTCCAGCCAACTCCACTGCAATCTCTGCATCCAACTCCACTTTAAAGGCTTTGGTCAACTCCACTGCAATCCCTCCAGTCAACTCCACTGCAATCCCTGCATCCAACTCCACTGCAAAGCCGTCGGTCAACTCAACTGCAATCCCTCCAGCCAACTCCACTGCAAAGCCTTCGGTCAACTCAACTGCACTCCCTCCAGCCAACTCCACTGCAAAGCCTTTGGTCAACTCAACTGCAATCCCTCTAGTCAACTCCACTGCAATCTCTGCATCCAACTCCACTTTAAAGGCTTTGGTCAACTCCACTGCAATCCCTCCAGTCAACTCCACAGCAATCCCTGCATACAACTCCACTGCAAAGCCGTCGGTCAACTCAACTACAATCTCACCAGTCAACTCCACTGCAATCCCTGCATCCAACTCCACTGCAAAGCTTTCGGTCAACTCAACTGCAATCCCTCCAGCCAACTCCACTGAAATCTCTGCATCCAACTCCACTTTAAAGGCTTTGGTCAACTCCACTGCAATCCCTCCAGTCAACTCCACTGCAATCCCTGCATCCAACTCCACTGCAAAGCCATCGGTCAACTCAACTGCACTCCCTCCAGCCAGCTCCACTACAAAGCCTTCGGTCAACTCAACTGCACTCCCTCCAGCCAACTCCACTGCAAAGCTTTTGGTCAACTCAACTGCAATCCCTCTAGTCAACTCCACTGCAATCCCTGCATCCAACTCCACTTTAAAGGCTTTGGTCAACTCCACTGCAATCCCTCCAGTCAACTCCACTGCAATCCCTGCATCCAACTCCACTGCAAAGCCGTCGGTCAACTCAACTACAATCTCACCAGTCAACTCCACTGCAATCCCTGCATCCAACTCCACTGCAAAGCTTTCGGTCAACTCAACTGCAATCCCTCCAGCCAACTCCACTGCAATCTCTGCATCCAACTCCACTTTAAAGGTTTTGGTCAACTCCACTGCAATCCCTCCAGTCAACTCCACTGCAATCCCTGCATCCAACTCCACTGCAAAGCCGTCGGTCAACTCAACTGCACTCCCTCCAGCCAACTCCACTGCAAAGCCTTTGGTCAACTCAACTGCAATCCCTCCAGTCAACTCCACTGCAATCCCTGCATCCAACTCCACTGCAAAGCCGTCGGTCAACTCAACTAAAATCTCACGAGTCAACTCCACTGCAATCCCTGCATCCAACTCCACTGCAAAGCTTTCGGTCAACTCAACTGCAATCCCTCCAGCCAACTCCACTGCAAAGCCTTCGGTCAACTCAACTGCAATCCCTCCAGTCGACTCCACTGCAAAGCCTTTGGTCAACTGAACTGCAATCCCTCTAGTCAACTCCACTGCAATCCATCCATCCAACTCCACTGCAAAGCCTTCGGTCAACTCCATTGCAATCCCTGCATCCAACTCCACTGCAAAGCCTTCGGTCAACTCCACTGCAATCCCTCCAGCCAACTCCACTGCAATCTCTGCATCCAACTCCACTTTAAAGGTTTTGGTCAACTCCACTGCAATCCCTCCAGTCAACTCCACTGCAATCCCTGCATCCAACTCCACTGCAAAGCCGTCGGTCAACTCAACTGCACTCCCTCCAGCCAACTCCACTGCAAAGCCTTTGGTCAACTCAACTGCAATCCCTCCAGTTAACTCCACTGCAATCCCTGCATCCAACTCCACTGCAAAGCCTTCGGTCAACTCAACTGCACTCCCTCCAGCCAACTCCACTGCAAAGCCTTTGGTCAACTCAACTGCAATCCCTCTAGTCAACTCCACTGCAATCTCTGCATCCAACTCCACTTTAAAGGCTTTGGTCAACTCCACTGCAATCCCTCCAGTCAACTCCACTGCAGTCCCTGCATCCAACTCAGCTGCAAAGCCTTCGGTCAACTCAACTGGACTCCCTCCAGCCAACTCCACTGCAAAGCCTTTGGTCAACTCAACTGCAATCCCTCTAGTCAACTCCACTGCAATCTCTGCATCCAACTCCACTTTAAAGGCTTTGGTCAACTCCACTGCAATCCCTCCAGTCAACTCCACTGCAATCCCTGCATCCAACTCCACTGCAATCCCTGCATCCAACTCCACTGCAAAGCTTTCGGTCAACTCAACTGCAATCCCTCCAGCCAACTCCACTGCAATCTCTGCATCCAACTCCACTGCAAAGCTTTCGGTCAACTCAACTGCAATCCCTCCAGCCAACTCCACTGCAATCTATGCATCCAACTCCACTTTAAAGGCTTTGGTCAACTCCACTACAATCTCACGAGTCAACTCCACTGCAATCCCTGTATCCAACTCCACTGCAAAGCTTTCGGTCAACTCAACTGCAATCCCTCCAGCCAACTCCACTGCAAAGCCTTCGGTCAACTCAACTGCAATCCCTCCAGTCAACTCCACTGCAAAGCCTTTGGTCAACTCAACTGCAATCCCTCTAGTCAACTCCACTGCAATCCCTGCATCCAACTCCACTGCAAAGCCTTCAGTCAACTCCACTGCAATCCCTCCATCCAACTCCACTGCAAAGCCTTCGGTCAACTCCACTGCAATCCCTGCATTCAACTCCACTGTAAAGCCTTCGGTCAACTCAACTACAATCCCTCCAGTCGACTCCACTGCAAAGCCTTCGGTCAACTCAACTGCACTCCCTCCAGCCAACTCCACTGCAAAGCTTTTGGTCAACTCAACTGCAATCCCTCTAGTCAACTCCACTGCAATCCCTGCATCCAACTCCACTTTACAGGCTTTGGTCAACTCCACTGCAATCCCTCCAGTCAACTCCACTGCAATCCCTGCATCCAACTCCACTGCAAAGCCGTCGGTCAACTCAACTACAATCTCACCAGTCAACTCCACTGCAATCCCTGCATCCAACTCCACTGCAAAGCTTTCGGTCAACTCAACTGCAATCCCTCCAGCCAACTCCACTGCAATCTCTGCATCCAACTCCACTTTAAAGGTTTTGGTCAACTCCACTGCAATCCCTCCAGTCAACTCCACTGCAATCCCTGCATCCAACTCCACTGCAAAGCCGTCGGTCAACTCAACTGCACTCCCTCCAGCCAACTCCACTGCAAAGCCTTTGGTCAACTCAACTGCAATCCCTCCAGTCAACTCCACTGCAATCCCTGCATCCAACTCCACTGCAAAGCCGTCGGTCAACTCAACTACAATCTCACGAGTCAACTCCACTGCAATCCCTGCATCCAACTCCACTGCAAAGCCGTCGGTCAACTCAACTGCACTCCCTCCAGCCAACTCCACTGCAAAGCCTTTGGTCAACTCAACTGCAATCCCTCCAGTCAACTCCACTGCAATCCCTGCATCCAACTCCACTGCAAAGCCGTCGGTCAACTCAACTACAATCTCACGAGTCAACTCCACTGCAATCCCTCCAGCCAACTCCACTGCAAAGCCTTCGGTCAACTCAACTGCAATCCCTCCAGTCAACTCCACTGCAAAGCCTTTGGTCAACTGAACTGCAATCCCTCTAGTCAACTCCACTGCAATCCCTGCATCCAACTCCACTGCAAAGCCTTCGGTCAACTCCACTGCAATCCCTGCATCCAACTCCACTGCAAAGCCTTCGGTCAACTCCACTGCAATCCCTCCAGCCAACTCCACTGCAATCTCTGCATCCAACTCCACTTTAAAGGTTTTGGTCAACTCCACTGCAATCCCTCCAGTCAACTCCACTGCAATCCCTGCATCCAACTCCACTGCAAAGCCGTCGGTCAACTCAACTGCACTCCCTCCAGCCAACTCCACTGCAAAGCCTTTGGTCAACTCAACTGCAATCCCTCCAGTTAACTCCACTGCAATCCCTGCATCCAACTCCACTGCAAAGCCTTCGGTCAACTCAACTGCACTCCCTCCAGCCAACTCCACTGCAAAGCCTTTGGTCAACTCAACTGCAATCCCTCTAGTCAACTCCACTGCAATCTCTGCATCCAACTCCACTTTAAAGGCTTTGGTCAACTCCACTGCAATCCCTCCAGTCAACTCCACTGCAGTCCCTGCATCCAACTCCACTGCAAAGCCTTCGGTCAACTCAACTGGACTCCCTCCAGCCAACTCCACTGCAAAGCCTTTGGTCAACTCAACTGCAATCCCTCTAGTCAACTCCACTGCAATCTCTGCATCCAACTCCACTTTAAAGGCTTTGGTCAACTCCACTGCAATCCCTCCAGTCAACTCCACTGCAATCCCTGCATCCAACTCCACTGCAATCCCTGCATCCAACTCCACTGCAAAGCTTTCGGTCAACTCAACTGCAATCCCTCCAGCCAACTCCACTGCAATCTCTGCATCCAACTCCACTGCAAAGCTTTCGGTCAACTCAACTGCAATCCCTCCAGCCAACTCCACTGCAATCTCTGCATCCAACTCCACTTTAAAGGCTTTGGTCAACTCCACTACAATCTCACGAGTCAACTCCACTGCAATCCCTGTATCCAACTCCACTGCAAAGCTTTCGGTCAACTCAACTGCAATCCCTCCAGCCAACTCCACTGCAAAGCCTTCGGTCAACTCAACTGCAATCCCTCCAGTCAACTCCACTGCAAAGCCTTTGGTCAACTCAACTGCAATCCCTCTAGTCAACTCCACTGCAATCCCTGCATCCAACTCCACTGCAAAGCCTTCAGTCAACTCCACTGCAATCCCTGCATCCAACTCCACTGCAAAGCCTTCGGTCAACTCCACTGCAATCCCTGCATTCAACTCCACTGTAAAGCCTTCGGTCAACTCAACTACAATCCCTCCAGTCGACTCCACTGCAATCCCTGCATCCAACTCCACTGTAAAGCCTTCAGTCAACTCCACTGCTATCACTCCATCCAACTCCACTGCAATCCCTCCATCCAACTCCACTGCAAAGCCTTCTGTCAACTCAACTCTAATCCCTCCAGTCAACTCCACTGCAATCCCTACATCCAATTCCACTGCAAAGCCTTCGGTCAACTCAACTGCAATCTCTGCATCCAACTCCACTGCAAAGCCTTCGGTCAACTCAACTGCAATCCCTCCAGCCAACTCCACTGCAAAGCCTTCGGTCAGCTCCACTGTAATCCCTGTGTAGCATATGGACGGGGCTTATGAATGATCGATCAGACCAATTTTTGATTGTGAAAGTTGAGTTAACAGAAGTGGCTCCGAAGAGTCTACGAACTGACAGTTTTAACACCTTCGGGACACAAACTATTAACCCCCCATCGTCAGAGACACAAAATACACACTCACACACACACAGACACACACACCCAAGATGTGCCATGTGACTATGCACTGCTATTTTCCCTTATATGTGCTGTATTCCCATGTATGTATGCATGCCTCTTATGTGTAACAGAAGGGACTCACAGGCAGGGATCCAAACGCAATGTCTTTATTAAGAGTGGTCAAAAACAGGCAGGAATCACAAAGGCGGGCAGACAGGATGGGAATTGTGGTACAGGCGGTGGTCAAGGCAGGCAGCTATCAATCGTAAACGTAAATCCAGGCACAGGTCGGGGCAGGCAGAACAGGATCAAAAACAGGCAGACAGGCAAAAACAGCAACAGGCAAGCAGGACAGGACTAAACGCTCAGAAATGATAGCTACGGCAAATCAAGACCTTGCGGTGAGTGTGTGTGTGAGGCAGTCTTTTATAGTCCAGGTAATGAGAAAGGTAACAGGTGGCATGAACAAACAGACATGATAGAGTCCAGCTGTGTATGTGTAATCAGTGCAGTGTGATGGTTCCTGGGAAATGTAGTGTGTAGTGAAGTGTCAGTATATGTGTGAGCTCCATCTGGTGGCCATGGAGGGGAGTGCAGAGCTCATAATCATAACATTATGTTATAACCATTTTAGATATGTTTGGTCGTTTTGAAGACTTATAATTGGTAAATGCTTATGTAAAACAAAGTTTATTTTATCCTTCCTCTAATTCAAGGCCGAATTAACTCATGCATGGTCTTGAAACGCTCCTCCAAGAATTTGAAGACTAAAGATGTGTGTTTTGTCGTACTAAGATGTACCTAACTATTCCTTTTGTGCCAAAACCCAAAAGTCTGTCCACATGAGGCAGATCATAAAGATGTTAGTTGGGTGCGATTCCCGCGGATTCTAACGAACTCGCCCTGCAAGCTTTCAAACACGGAGCAAATCACGGAATTCTTCACACGCATGAATCTGCGACCAGCCACGAAAGAATCATGTGCAAATATCCCTTAACTGTCGTTAAATAAGTTCTTGAGTTTATGATTGAAAAGGTGGTTTGATTTCTTGCTCGGTCTCCCAGGTTACCTGTCTGTGATTTGCCTTTCTTTGCCTCTCTCTCTCTCTCTCTCCCACACTCTCTCTCTTTCCATTGATCTGTGGATGTATGTGTTTATTGTTTGTAATCGTAGTTTGTTGATTATTAAAAAAAAAAAAAAAATATATATATATATATATACATACGTGATTGTCTCTATACTGCTCATACACAAGTCACTTTAACGGTGGACCCTTTTGCCACGTGCTTTATTACAAATTAATAAAGACATTTTTATCAGACATTTTTATCCAAAAGCGACTTACAACTTAAGGAATACAGAAAGCGATTCATCCTGAAGATGCAAAATGAACATAAGAGTGTCACAATACAAAGTTTCGAACAGTGCTTGAAGTAGCATAAGCCTGGAGAATAGAGGGACTAAAAGGAAGGTGAAAGCAAATAAATATTTTTGGGGGGGTTGTGGTGTGTGCGTGAGTGTGTTATGTTAGATGCTCAAGGAAGAGATGAGTAGATTGAGTAGATTGTGCTACTCCCAAACTTTAAGAAAACATCATAACGTTACAATGAAAAGATAATCATGTGCATTTGATCTGATATAATGCCTCGGTTATGACTGTAACCTTGGTTCCCTGAAGAGGGAACAAGAAATTGCGTTGAAGACGCTTTGGGAAGATTCACAGATTCACTTTCTCAGTTTAATAATAATAAAAATAATTAATTGCATTTATATAGCGCTTTTTCATAGACACTCAAAGCGCTTACATGGAAGGGGGGAATCTCCTCAACCGTCACTAGAGTGCAGCATCCACCTCCAGTCGTAGGCTACAGGGTGACATTGCTACCAGCCACATCTCTTGTGTCTTTTGTCTAGATTTAAACTGGGTAAGTGAATCTGAGCCCCAAACAATATCAGGAAGGTTATTCCAAAATTTAGGGGTCAAATGTGAAGACACTCTCTTCCTTTAGTGGAGTTAGATATTCTAGATATAACCAAAACGATTGAAGATCAGTTAAATACACAGGAGATAAATCATTTAAAATCATTTAAAAACTACATACAAAGGGTAAATTGGAGAGACTGGGAAGAAAAAAGAAACTAAGCATGGTCAAGTACTAAAGGAAACACAGGGTTGATATACACAAGGGATGAATGAGGGAAAAAAAACACAGCTGACAAGACTAAAGAGGTGATTGATGATGCGACAGGTGAGTGACGAAACACTGAAGTAGACAGAGACACGAGGGCGCTGATTGTGCAGAGTGTTTGCGGCTGCTGCTGCGCACTCTCCGGTCATGCCTGGCAGTTTTCGAGGGAACTGCTCAGGCTCGCGGTCCTTGTGGTTCTGGTCCTGCTGCAGCCAAGGCTCAGCGGCGATCACATTCATGGATCGTAGTTGGATCTAGCAGCGGGGCTAGAGGCAGGCTCTGCCTTTTCTCCTCCCTTAACTTCTGGATTTGCCCTCACTCAGGAGTCGGAAGCACACCCTGCGGTGGTTTCTTCCGACCTGGGTGAGGACGCGATACTGAATCTCTCCAGTTCTGAAGATCTGGAGGTGGATGTAGTCAGTATCGACGTGGATGAGGAAGAGCCGCCTTCTTCCTCACCTGCGTTTGAGGAGCTGCTCGAGGTGGTGACTTGGGCAACGACTAGGCTAGGTCTCGAGTGGCCGGCTGAGCCAAGGGATGCTCGTCCGATGAGTAGATTGGACGAGCGTTACCTGCCTGCTTGAGTGCTGCCTCAGCGTCAGGGTTTGCCCTTCCACACCGAGGTGTCAAAGTCCTGGAAGAGGCCAACCTCCCACAGGGTGCATAGCAGCGCTGCCACTAACTATGCTACCCTTGTGGGAGCTAAAGAGTGCGGTTATGGGGCGATGCCTAGAGTGGAGGAGTCCCTAGCAAATTATCTCGCCCCCCACTCATCGCCACCCCTGAAAACCCCAATGCTGCCCACCAAACAGGTGACGTTATCCATGGTGGGCAGGGCATACTCCACGGCTGGTCAGGCTGCAGCATGTTTGCACAAGTCATCGCTGCTGCAGGCCTACCAGGTGGAGTTGCTCTCTGATCTCGACGAGGGCGGGGGAATTGGCCCGTGTCAGAAGGATATGCTATCCAGTTCCGGGTCCATCCAGTCGGGTTTTCGGGGGTTCTACCGACCCTGGTAGACCCCGAGCAGGCTCTGGTCATGGAACAGGAAGTCGAATCGTTGCCATAGAGTATTTACCTCTCTCAGCCAGAGATTCAGGCTTTTACAGCCGATACTTCATAGTTCCAAAGAAGGATGGAGGTTTGCATCCTATTCTAGATCTTTGCTTGCTGAACGAAACTGTCAGACGAATGAAGTTCAGGATGCTGACTTTGAAACAGATTGTGGCACAAATCAGGTCCGAGGATTGGTTTGTCACGATAGACCTCAAGGACGCGTATTTTCATATCTCCATCCTTCCCCAACACCGGAAGTTTCTCAGATTCGCCTATGGGGGCAAGGCTTATCAGAACAGAGTACTTCCGTTCGGCCTAGTTTTAACTCCCCGCATTTTCACCAAGTGCGTGGACGCAGCACTAGCTCCGCTCCGGTCCAAGTGGAACCGTATTTTAAACTATATTGACAACTGGCTCATCCTGGCCCAGTCTTGAGAGACTGCAGTGCGACATCGAGATGTTGTTCTCGCACACATGAAGGAGCTCGGGCTGAGGCTAAACGCCAAAAAGAGTGTCCTCTTGCCGAAGCAGAGCACTACTTTCCTCTGCGTTGTATGGGACTTTCCCCCGTGCGCATTGCCTCTATCCTGTCCACAATCAACGATATAAAGCTGGGCCAGCTGCTCACTGTCAGACACTTCCAGAGAGTTCTGGGCCTCATGGCAGCAGGCTCCAGTGTCGTTCCACTGGGCCTGCTCCATATGAGGTGGCTGCAGTGGTGGCTCAAGACCAGGGGATTTTCCCCGAGGAAACCCTTCCCGCCTGATCAAGGTCTCAAGGCACTGCCTGCGAGCCTTGCATCAGTGGAAGAATCCCTGGTTACTTTCCCAGGGGCCCGTACTGGGACAAATCTGTCGCCGTGTGATGCTGTCGACAGACGCCTCCCGCTCGGGCTGGGGGGTGGTCTTGAGAGACCGCTCGGCTCAGGGTTTGTGGAGCGGACGTTGCCTCTCCTTGCACATAAACTCACTGGAGATGATGGCTGTCTGGCGGGTGCTTCAGACCTTCCTCCTAGACCTTTGGGGACACCATGTTGTTGTCCAGACGACAACACATCGGTGGTCTCCTATATAAACCATCAAGGAGGTCTCCGCTCTCATCAGCTCTGTAAGCTAGTGGGGCGGATCCTCCTCTGGGCCCGAGGGAAGTTCCGCTCCCTTCAAGCGGTCTACATCCCGGGATCCCAGAACAGACTTCCTTTCGAGGCAGGGTGTGGTTCTCGGACCTAGTGTCCCTCATAGACGGCACTACTTGGGAGATTCACGTCAGGAAGGACCTTCTGTCTCAGGCTCAGGGCAAGATCCTCTATCCTCGCCTGGAACTGTGGAATCTTTGGGTCTGGCCTCTGAGGGCGCTGCTGGGTTGTCCCCTTACACACTGAAGGTGTACGTGGCTGCCATTGCGGCTTACCATGTGCCTTCGAGTGGTACCTCTCTAGGTCGGGACCCCCTTATTGTGCGTTTCCTCCGTGGCACTTTTGAGGCTAAGGCCTGCAGGACGCTCTAGGGTGCCTCCCTGGGACCTGTCCCTGGTACTCCAGGTTCTCTCCCAGGCACCCTTTGAGCCTCTGGAGGATATCTCAGAGAAATTCCTCACCTTGAAAATGGTGTTTCTTTTGGCCATCTCCTCCTTTAAGAGGGTTGGCGACCTCCAAGCCCTTTCAGTGGCTCCCTCCTGTCTGGAGTTTGCACCCGGCCTGGCGAAAGCCTTTCTTTATCCCAGGCCGGACTATGTTCCTAAGGTACATTCGATCCAGCTCGTCACATTGTACTGCAGCCCTTATGTCCTCCCCCTTTTGTAGATCATGGCCAGGAGTCCAAGAACAAGAGCTGCCCTGTGGCGTAAGTCAGACCAACTCTTTGCTCCTGTGGGAGCTCCAGCTTCAAAACCAACTCTGAGCAGGTCGATAGTCGAGACTATCTCCCTGGCTTATGATTTGGCGGGACAGCAGTGTCCTCTGCATGTCCGCGCCCATTCGACAAGGAGCATGGCTGCCTCTAAGGCTTTCTTTGCAGTCCTCACCGCATACCTTTATTAGGTTCTGCCAACTAGACCTTAACCCCGCTGTGGGAACAGTGGCCCTATCGTAGTGAGCCATGTTAGCTTGGCCTACTCCGTGCGCTGAGGCGGCGTGGGTATTCCTCATTCCCATGTGCGTTCGACGCAGTGCGAGTTCCCTTGAAAAGGAACGTCTCAGGTTACTTACGTAACCCTAGTTCCCTAAGAGGGAACGAGACGCTGCATCTCTTAGCCCCAGCTCCTGTGTATGCCGGGCTTGTTTCAGACACTGGTCAAGCTACAGCTTCCGGGTTACGGTGCGCCCTTTATACTCCTGGCTCATGACGTCACCCTCGGCAACGTGCACTCGCACACGTGGATTTCATTGTGCTTCAAGAGACAATTACCCTAAGGCGTTCCCATATGCGTTGTTGACGCAGCGTCTCGTTCCCTCTTAGGGAACTAGGGTTACTTAAGAAACCTGAGACATTTTATTTTGCTCTTCTTCTTCTCCACCAGCAGCTGTTTTCTAACTTCCTGTCATTTTGTTTATCAGTTTGCCGCTTGGGTGGAGAATAATACTGACATCTACTCCTCTGAGTTCACAAGAATTGAGTCGGTATCACCATGTGATTGAATCAGAAATCAGTCGAGAAGAACAGAGATGAATAAATCCTAATCGCTCCTGAACTTTTACTTTTTTATTATGAGATTATTTATGGTGATGGTTCAACCTATTCGTTTAACTAACACAGCCAATGTTTTAATCTTAATTTAATCGTCAACATATCAGCATTACACATGTGAATCAAACAACTGAAAGAATGTGTAAAACATCAGATTTATTATCTGCTCTAATAAAATTTCTTTTTCCTCTTTCGTTTGCATGCAAAGGAAACTTAACAGTTTAACACTGTCTCCATTAAGTTTTTGAGATTCCTGTATGATGATCATGATCACACTGAAAATAAACACCTGATGAGCAAAATCTCTTAGGAACCAAAACATTTTGAAAATGCTACGTTACAAATGAGTAACTTGTGAATTTGATTGATCCTGGGAAATATGATTCTGTTTGGATCAATGCAGATTCACTGACCACAAAAACAAAAGTCTCTAACCCAGTAGATGTTTAGTTTTAAGATGAGGTAAAACAATGAATCAACATCAATACAAGTAGTACAAAGAACCAAAGTGTCATCACTTTACTTGTATGTCTTCACTATTAAAAAAAAGAAATCTAAGTTTTGATGGTCTTGTGTTGGTGTCATTGCCATAGAAAGAACAGGAAAGAAATTCCTGAACACCATCATAGCCTGGAAATCATTTAGCAACTCCCTTCATCAGGTATTTTAAATGAATCATAAAGCTATCCAGTATTTCAGGATCTCCTTGCACTACCTGATGAAATAACTCTGCCGACTGGATTTATCCAACTCTGTCGTAAGTGTTATTTTGTGAAGGCTGGATGGACACATGAGGAAACAATCTAGAGCTCACAGATAACATCACTGGTACGCATCTGATACACACTGATCCCGATGGCTCCCGCTGTGATTCTCATCGGCTTTCTGCTGGCCACAATGAGCTGCTTAACCACAGGTAACATTCACATCACCTGCACTGTAAGTGTGGCAGATTTTGATATATTCTTCATTAGAAAATTAGACACAACTGTGATTGAGAGATTTTGAGAATCACCATCAGAAATTCAGAAAAGGACATAATAATTACACTGCACCGTTAAACAAGGATAATCTAAATGCTTCATAGTATCTGATTGTTGATGTTAAGATTTCTTTTATTTCACAGCTCTATTGGTCACATTTGATCCTAACTATTCAAGTACCTCATCACCGAACTAAAACTAGTCAATCCACCAGCATGTCAAAACTTGAATATTTAAATGTTATATTACCATACTAATTTTAAACTTTGAAATATTCTAATGTGTTATACTTTACATCACATTTGTAATTTATTAATTTATTAATGTAATTCTATTAGTGTAAAACATACATGCACAGAAGTATTTCCTTGGTTTAGCAATTTTGTTTAGCAATGTACATCATCTCTTCCTTTCTCTATAGGGCAGTTACAGTTAACAACTGCAATCCCTGCATCCACTGCCACTACAAAACCTCCAGTCAACTCCACTGCAATCCCTCCATCCACTGCCACTACAAAACCTCCAGTCAACTCCACTGCAATCCCTCCATCCACTGCCACTACAAAATCTCCAGTCAACTCCACTGCAATCCCTCCATCCAACTCCACTGCCACTACAAAACCTCCGGTCAACTCCACCGCAATCCCTGCATCCACTGCCACTACAAAACCTCCGGTCAACTCAACTGCAATCCCTCCATCCAACTCCACTACAAAACCTCCGGTCAACTCCACTGCAATCCCTCCATCCACTGCCACTACAAAACCTCCATCCAACTCCACTGCAATCCCTCCATCCAACTCAACTGCAAAGCCTCCGGTCAACGTCACTGCAGACTTTCCCTTCAACGTCACTGCAGACTTTCCCTTCAACGTCACTGCAGCTCCACCCGGAAGTAATTAATTTGTGTGCTTGTGTGTTTTTGAATGGTTGGATCAAGTTTTACTATCACTGTTGCAAACGAAAAACAGTGAAACCTGAAATATTTTTTTGCTCTCTAACGTTAATTTCCATAGTGACTAGAAAAACCAGTAGTGTGACCTCCATCCCAGTAAAAACACAGCCTGGAGTCACCAGTGCAACAATCCTTACAATGACAACTCAGTCTTTCATGTGTTTTATTAATTCACGATGGCATATATCATCACATTAACTGATGTGTTTGATGTTTCTGTCATAGCTGGAAGTTGTGGAAATCCAGATATATGCTGCTCTGGAAGGAATGACAGCTGTAACCGTGGGACCTGTTTTTGTGACGTTGCTTGTCTGAGAATCCACGACTGCTGCCCTGATTTCAATTCCACCTGCCTCACAGGTATTCAGAAACATTTACATTTTACATTTATTCATTTAGCAGACACTTTTATCCAAAAGCGACTTACAACTTAAGGAATACAGAAAGCGATTCATCCTGAAGATGCAGAAAAACATAAGAGTGTCACAATACAAAGTTTCGAACAGTGCTTGAAGTAGCATAAGCCTGGAGAATAGAGGGACTAAAAGGAAGGTGAAAGCAAAGAAATATTTTTTGGGGGGTTGTGGTGTGTGCGTGAGTGTGTTATGTTAGATGCTCAAGGAAGAGATGAGTTTTCATGAATATTGACAAGGATTCTGCGTTCTGAATGAAAGCAGGAAGATTGTTCCACCGGCAAAGAACAGTGAACAAAAATGTTCATATTGAAAATTTGATTCTTCTGCGCATGAAAGTAATCACTGACTGCAAGTCAACAGCCTCATATAAAACAGTGCAAGTTCAATAATCAGATCAGTGTTGAGTGTTCTACTGTATAATATAAGATTATTAAAAGAGTAATTAAGTACTGCACATTTACTGTACAATTTTATTTAAAAAATCTGCACCTCTTTCCCTTTTTTTTAGTCAAGAATAGCAGCAATCCAAGCATTTTGCCACTAACAGGTATGTATTTTGTGCTGTTTTCAAATGACAGATGGAATGAACACAGTGTTCATGAGCGAACAGTCAAAGACACCCATCTTGCACATATTTAAAAAGAAAGCAGAACAGTGGAAAACAAAAATGTATTGTGTGTGAACTGACTGTTGATAATTATTGTGAATCCTTGAAAACTTTACATCTGAAATGGATCCCAAATATTGCATTTACCTATAATCATGTTGAATAATCATGTGATTGAGTGTACTGACACCTGCCCTGCTGCTGTAGGAACGTGTTCAGAGCAGAATCTGTGCTGCAATGGCACAAACTACGACTGTTTCAGAGGCTGTTTTTGTGACGAGGCCTGTGAGCTGCTCAATGACTGCTGTCCCGACCACAACAGCACATGCAGTAAGAACTCACTCACACAGATATAGAGATGCTCACACTTTGTTCAATATTCATTCAGACGCTCTCATTGAGCTAAAGTATGTTGAGAGACTGAGATGTGAGATTTAGTAAGTGTTCTGTTCTTGATGTTAATGTTGTTTTTGACTGATGAATCCCGAATCCTCTCCAATACAACGACACTATCACTTTCTCAATAGACTCAACAATCAACCCAACATTTGAACCCACTGCAGCTCCACCCAAAGGTAATTCATCTGTGTGTTTGCGTGTTTGAACATGTAGGTCAAGATTTTCCATCACTGTTGCAACGAAAGACAGTGAAAGCGGAAATCACTAATGTGTGTTTTGGTCTTTTGCAGATACTCTCACAATACTTGCTAATCTGGACGTGGAGATTTTGGCTGAGGAGTCGTCCACTGAAGGAGAGCGTCAGGCTGCGCTGCTTCAGGTGAGAGGAGCAATTCTGACTGTTCATCCACTTCACATACTTACACTAAAATGCACTTAAGTGTGCTGATGATGGGTAAGAACTAAAACTAAAGTATCAGTGTCAATATAAATTCATGAATCTCTTGAAAAATTCATGAAACTCTTTAAAATAAACTGCTGTTGGAGCTTCAGCCTCACAGTTGCTCTACAATCGAGTTGATAGTGAACAGGTGCGACATCATGTCCCTTTTAGGCCCCAAAGTGGTTCTATTTTGTTTGAGGTTTCTATTTTATGCCTGACTAGAATTATTTTACGCACACACACAAAACACACATACACACACAGTATTTAAATTGGGACGCAACTTCATTGTGCTCTTCTTCGTTTTCTCACTTCCTGTCATTTTGTTTCTCAGGTTGCCACTTTGGTGGAGAATTACTTAAGAGCATATTCTGACATCTACTCTTTTGACGTCACAAGAATTGAGCCGGTCTGTGATTGAGTCAGGAGTCAACCGAGAAGAACAGACATGAATAAATCCTCATCGCTGCTGGACTCGAGAATTTTTTAGCATTTGCTTACATTTATCCATTTAAAAATAAAATTAAGCTTCAACACAAAAGCATTTTATGTATGTGAATCAAACTATGGAAACAATTTGTGGGGAAACATTTCAAAAGAATGATCTGTTCTTGTTCCTCCTTCACTTGCACAGACGGGAATCTTGCCGTTTTACCATTGTCTTCTACATTTTTGAGATTCCTGTCTGTTGATGATTAACTCTTATAAAACAAAAGATTAAAAATAACTTCCTGTTCATCCAGTAGTCAGTTTGTTTCCTTGTGCTGATTTGTTGTATAGACGTTGCATGCATATCTTTCACCTCCTTTCAGTCATTATTTTGTTAATAGTGACACATTTCAAACGTTTGCCATTGATGTCAATGAAGCATGTCAATGATGTTTAAATATTCAGTTTTGACAAGTACGTATTCCAACTGTGATTGGTATACATTTGTAGATACTAATACTTATTCAACAGAAACTAGTGCATATGTATCAGATACAAATAATTATTCAATAGATACAAGTGCATTTGTATCAGATACATATAATTATTCAATAGATAGATATGTATTGGATACAAATAATTATTCAATAGATAGATATGTATCGGATACAAATAATTATTCAATAGATAGATATGTATCGGATACAAATAATTATTCAATAGAGTGCATTTGTATCAGATACATATAATTATTCAATAGATAGATATGTATCGGATACAAATAATTATTCAATAGATACTAGTGCATTTGTATCAGATACAAATAATTATTCAATAGATACTAGTGCATTTGTATCAGATACAAATAATTATTCAATAGATACAAGTACTACAATGTTGACATACCCTCTCCTCAAAAACCCATAAAACTATGGTAGTTACCTTATAGTGATATGGAGATGTTTGCACCAGCTAATTCACCGGCATCACGATGACAGACGAGGTAATTACAAATTACACTGTTATGATAGTTTGCTTATAAAGTAAGCATATATTTGAGACTAGACTATATATATCTTGTCATATCAAACTACAGTTTCAACTACTCCTTTCTTTGCAATTCACATTGATATTACAGTACAGAACGGCTGTATAGTACGGCTTTAACATTTTATGAGGATTCATTTAATTTGTCATAAAACAAAAGAGAGGCTCTCGGTAAGCACGTAACCATCCCATCCTTTTGATTTTCCGGGCAAAACTATCTTTCACAGACAACCTAGGTAACCTTTAGCTACAAGCCGTTCACACATTGGCAATAAAAAAGCGATTAATACATGAAAATATGAACAGAAGCTTTAAGGAAAATTTGAGGTTTTTGCTGTATGACTCCTGAAAGGACTTTTATTTTGTAACTGTTTCTCAGTTATTCCTGAAATCTCTAACCCATTATTCAAATTCAAACAGTTACAGTGCAAATTCACATAACATTTGCTGAAAAAAATTCTCAAATTTAACAGGATTATTGTTATACAGAGAAAAAGAAATGTTCCCAATTCATGTTTTATAAAAAGTGAAAATAATGTACAAGCATTTACTGTATAAAAAAAACAACAACAATAATTTAGCACTAGCTGCTCCTGTTTATGAATCTTATAAAATATGTTAAATAGTTTTAAATATTAACTTAATAAGCATCCCAACATCTAACGTCTGTAATAATATTCGATCTGGGTTGATGAAGACATTTTGCAGTCCAGTTATCCAGTTAATAAGGACCTGAAGTCGTATTAAATACAGTGAATGAATCGGTTTGGATCGACCCAGAAACACTGACAATGAAACAAACGTCGCTCTGACCCAGCAGAAGTTTACTGTTAAAAACCTGTACAATTATTACCATCTAACATCATTATAAGAGCAGAAGTGTCACATAACATTCAAAAGTGCCATCACTTCTTTACTATATAAAAGCAAAGCAAAAGTGCCTCTAAATCTATCATTTTAAAATATGAAGTACTTTTGAAGAATCTTGTTTGCACTTTAGCACCCACAAGTCTTTGTCATGTATTTTTCATGCCATGAAACTCCGATTTGGAAGCTAAGATTTAAGGCCACATTGTGTGGTGTCTTTGGATTCAGATTTCTTGTCCCGTGTGCAAAATGATCTATAACGATCGACTCGCAGCATCACTGTCACATTCTCACGTCACTGATGGTTTCCTCCTCAAACGCCACTAAACAACTGGAGAGCAGGTCAAATGTAGAGTCCAGTAGGCGTGAAGGTCGGCGAATGTGGAGACGGTTTCCCCATCGCCTTATTTTCCATACCCAACAGTCTCTGTTTGTTTGTGTCTCAGTTCGCTCTCGTCTTGCTGGAGATCCAGTTTGAGTAGTTTGTGACCCGTGTGTAAACTCCCGGTGTGTCTTTCTTCCCGCAACCGTCACCCCAGCTGATTAAACCCATCAAAGTCATTCTGCCGTTCTTCGGACACACTAGAGGACCACCGGAATCTCCCTAAAGAAACACCAGGAGAAGCTGATCAATCAAGATGCATACATCATTTCACACACTGTTTAGGGTGACTACTAGGGATAGAATATTGATATTTGAAATGATTTAAAAAATGAAAACATACTTGACATGTGAAATTAAAGCCAGTACGTGGCAGAAAGTCACTCTTGATCAGTAAATCATTGAGATCAACCGATTCATTCAAATGGCTGACACATTCAGGAGCGAAGCATTGAAGTGTTGTAATGAGTGAGTCATAAAATCATTCATGCAAACGATTTGTTCAAACGGCGGATTCATTCAGGAATGAAGCATTCGACTGTCTTGATGAGTGAGTCATTGAATCATTCACGCAAACGATTCATTCAAACGGCAGATTCATTCAGGAAAGAAGCATTGAACTGTTGTAATGAGTGAGTCATTGAATCATTCACGCAAACGGTTCATTCAAACAGCAGATTCATTCAGAAATGAAGCATTTAACTGCCTTCATGAGTGAGTCATTGAAACATTAATTCAACTGATTCCTTCAAATGGCTGACACATTCAGGAGCGAAGCATTGAAGTGTTGTAATGAGTGAGTCATTGAATCATTCATGCAAACGATTCGTTCAAACGGCGGATACATTCAGGAATGAAGCATTCGACTGTCTTGATGAGTGAGTCATTGAATCATTCACGCAAACGATTCGTTCAAACAGCAGATTCATTCAGGAAAGAATTATTGAACCGTTGTAATGAGTGAGTCATTGAATCATTCACACAAAGGATTCATTCATTCACTTCTTTGTTTCGCTCAGAGATGCAAAACAGTCCTGTTGCTTTTGTTGGGATTATTTTGGATGGCGAAAAAGAGCAAAAACTAGCACTATTGTGTCTAAAATGCAAATCCCTTAATAACTTATTTATTTAACTGTTGTATAAAATCAATATCATATTTGTAATCATGCTGATATTTGGAGGAAAAAAACAGCAATCTGTGATATTAAGTATATTAAATTATGTAAATATAAATGTATTTTTGCCCTTTCTCTTGAATATTGAGGGCATTATAAATGCATTTTAACAGAGCAAATCCCACAGAGAAACTCTAAACGCACAAGTGCACTAGTTAAACCTACTAGACCACATCACAGTGTATTTTGTAAAGCTAGGGACATGCTGGATAAAGTCAGATATATGTGGCACGCTCCTCATGACTATCATGTGCCGAATGTCTCACCTTGCAGGCGTCGTCCAGGCCGCGTGTGTCTCCGGCGCACAGCATGTTTGAGGTGACGAGTCGGCCGGACAGCTTCTCCGGGACGCACTGATCCTGCGGCCACAGACGCACCATCCCACGCTTAATCCTCTCGGAGTAAAACGGAGAAACTGAGAGAGACAACCACAGAAGGAAAGAACTCAATTATTACACAACATCTCAGGGTTATATGGACTGTCAAGAAGTGCTGCATCTGATACAGTATTAAGACTCGTTTTCATAGACTGTGTCTTTAAAGGGATTATATGTGACAAAAATCCGAAACAATTCGTTTTGTGTTCATAATTTCTTTGTATGACAGTCTGGACAAAAATTATTTTGCACAATTTGTCGTTTCATAATAATCAGAAATAGAATATTTCAGTAAAAGTTGAAGATGTCATTGATCACTTTTGGCCACTGCTGTGCTTTTTGTGATTTTAATAATGTATTGAAATTATCATTAACTAACATTAGTTCTGATATAATGAATCTGTCAGGGAATTAAGACAAAATACACTCGTATTAAAGACACAATCTCATAATATTGTGTGAAGTTGTGTTGCTTCTCGAGTGAATTTATCTTGTTTGAAGGATTTTTAGATGCACAAGAAGTCAAAATAGACTAATTAAAGAAGATATTTCTCTCAGTGAGATATGTAACTGTGGCAGACAGTGATTAGATAATCTTACACTCTTCCTCTTTCCCGTATCCAGAGATCTCGCACTCCGTCCAATCCGGTAAAACCAAGCTGGGTTCTGGTAAACATGCAGGCAGAACTTCTGGAGAGTTGATGGCACAGATACCGGACTCACTCTTCAACTTGAGCAGAGCTGAACACACAAAAGAAATGAGCTATTTAAAACCTTATTCAAATGATTTCTTACATTCTGCTGATGCAAATCATGTCAGAGAAATTACACGTTTCATAAGCATACTTTTTATTTATTTATAAATTACTCAAAAGATAAAAACCCCATTATAAAATAAACAAATACAGCTATAATGACACTTTACTATATATTCACATAGAAAACAGCTGTTTTACACTGATATAATATTACACTGTTTTACTGTATTTATCATCTAATAAATTCAGCTTTAATCACAGGAATAAATGACACTTTACTATATATTCACATAGAAAACAGCTGTTTTACACTGATATAATATTACACTGTTTTACTGTATTTATCATCTAATAAATTCAGCTTTAATCACAGGAATAAATGACACTTTACTATATATTCACATAGAAAACAGCTGTTTTACACTGATATAATATTACACTGTTTTACTGTATTTATCATCTAATAAATTCAGCTTTAATCACAGGAATAAATGACACTTTACTATATATTCACATAGAAAACAGCTGTTTTACACTAATATAATATTACACTGTTTTACTGTATTTATCATCTAATAAATTCAGCTTTAATCACAGGAATAAATGACACTTTACTATATATTCACATAGAAAACAGCTGTTTTACATTAATATAATATTTCACTGTTTTTACTGTATTTATCATCTAATGAATAAAATCAAATCTTAATAAAAGTTTTTAATAAAACTCTCAATAATCATTTAGAGAATGAGAATGTTTGTGGAAGTCTCACCGATGTCATTGTCGTACGTCTCGTCGTCGTACTGCTCGTGGATCCAGTATTTCTCCACGTCGAAGATCTGCTCGCTGCTGGAGTTCTGCAGCCTGTAGGTTCGACCCAAAACCACCCGGAGACGCTTCTCATCATATCTGAACACAGAGAACAGACGTCAGCCACAACACACTAAATACACAATGCAACAACAAAAAAGTCTTACTTCACAAACACTTAATAGCTTCCGAACCACCAGTTAACGTTTATAACACTAATACAATTTACACATGAATGTGTAGATCTGATCAAATTTCAGATCAAATTCAAATTTTATTTTGAATGCTGATTCAGATACATGTTTTTGGATGTGCTACAATAATAATGAGCACATATTTATTAGAATACAGATGCATAAATGATTTGATTTGACTTGAGGTCATGAGGAAGACAATGAGATTAATGAATTAATTAATGAAAAGAGATTAATGAGATTAATGAATTAAAATCACTTGACAGCAGTGACTCACACACTCTCACACACACACACACACACACCTCTGCTGGAAGCAGTGCGCAGCGGAGAGGATCCAGCAGGAGTCGATGAGGACGCCGCCGCACAGGAAGTTGTAGGATTTGGCGCGGGGCAGATACACGGTGATGGCGGCCTGCCACGGCTGCTCTCGGATATCACTGACCTGACCTCCTCGAATCCTGAACATGGGCAGAGCGTTCGAAGGAGCTTCCGTGCGCTGACCGCAGGAACCTGAGCGGGAGACAGTGGGGAAACTCTTGAATTTACGCTTTCCTATGGCTCAGTCAGTAGAGAGCAGCACTTGCAACATCAAGGTCATGAGTTCGATTCCCAGGCAAAATGTCAATGTGTTTCTAGAATGTGATGATAAAAGCGTCTGATAAATGTAAATTAGTCAGGTCACTTGAAGAGTCAATTTCTGTGCATCTAGCTGTTAATGTCGTATTCAAATGTCTGTATGCACAAGAAAAATGCAAACAACGTTGAGGGAAATGCATTACAAGTTTTTCACGTAACTACTAAATTAACCTTTTAAGTAAATTAAGTTACTTTTTCAAATGAGTAACGGAAAGTTCTTTTTTTTTTGACAGATCTCCTGTTCCTCATGTTGAGAGAAAGAGGCGCCGTGTGGAATCATGATGTTTAGAAATGATTAAATCATACAAATATATACTTTATGCATTTAATCTTACTTTATTAACCAATGTCTGTTGATCTTTGATTATTTACAAAATTGCCTTTTATTAAATATGACATTTGTTTAATTTAACTTTTAAAGAAAAAAGCGTTGAACTTTCTTCTCCTGCATCCGACTCTTCTTCAGTCCAGAGCAGCAGAACAGCTACAATGCTTTTGTTTTTGTAACTGCGTTCTTTAATCTACAGCCATGGATTTGCATGCGTTTCAGCCCGAGTCGTATTCATTTCACTTTTGCTGTGAAAGGGCTTTGTTGTTACTGAAAGCAAACATGCAAGTCCAGCTCAGGTCACGCAAAAGTTACGCAACGCAATTACTTACACAATATTGCAATGCATTACTTTTAAAAGTAACTTTCCACAACATCACTTACAATAAAACTGAACATAAAAGTGTTCTGTACACACAAAGCGACACATTAAGTGACTTTTTTTATATCCCACCAATGTGTCACTTTTGCATGAGCAAACATCACTCGTTTTCTTTATAAAATGAACTAGTCTAGTTTTCTTTCCCGTCTCACCTTGATTGTTGGTGGTTGTAGGAGCTCGTGGTCCAAGTGTGGTGATGAATTGAATTTTCCTCGCTGTGAACGGAAGACAAACATGGTTAAAAAAACACGGTTCTCTCAAACCGAACTTTAATAGCAGACAGAAACATTTTGACCCTTTCGGTCTTCGTCAGACAGTCAGACATAATGCAAGTCTTTAATGCAGAGACACAGGACTCTCTGAAAGCAATTCATTCAAACTGAATAATAATTATTAGCAGTATTTCTATTCTAATTTCTATTGTTTATTATTATTATTTTAACTCTAATTATAAATGGGCAGTCTGAACATAGCCATAGCAGTTATCGTTATAGTTCTCGTACTTAAGCCTGAACATTGAAGCGTGTGCGCGAGGTCAGAGAGTGATGTGCGCGAGGTCAGAGAGTGATGTGCGCGAGGTCAGAGAGTGATGTGATGTGTGTGAGGTCAGAGAGTGATGTGCGCGAGGTCAGAGAGTGATGTGATGTGCGCGAGGTCAGAGAGTGATGTGCGCGAGGTCAGAGAGTGATGTGCGCGAGGTCAGAGAGTGATGTGCGCGAGGTCAGAGAGTGATGTGCGCGAGGTCAGAGAGTGATGTGCGCGAGGTCAGAGAGTGATGTGCGCGAGGTCAGAGAGTGATGTGCGCGAGGTCAGAGAGTGATGTGCGCGAGGTCAGAGAGTGATGTGATGTGTGTGAGGTCAGAGAGTGATGTGCGCGAGGTCAGAGAGTGATGTGATGTGCGCGAGGTCAGAGAGTGATGTGATGTGCGCGAGGTCAGAGAGTGATGTGCGCGAGGTCAGAGAGTGATGTGCGTGAGGTCAGAGAGTGATGTGATGTGTGTGAGGTCAGAGAGTGATGTGCGCGAGGTCAGAGAGTGATGTGATGTGCGCGAGGTCAGAGAGTGATGTGATGTGCGCGAGGTCAGAGAGTGATGTGATGTGCGCGAGGTCAGAGAGTGATGTGATGTGCGCGAGGTCAGAGAGTGATGTGATGTGCGCGAGGTCAGAGAGTGATGTGATGTGCGCGAGGTCAGAGAGTGATGTGATGTGCGCGAGGTCAGAGAGTGATGTGCGCGAGGTCAGAGAGTGATGTGATGTGCGCGAGGTCAGAGAGTGATGTGATGTGCGCGAGGTCAGAGAGTGATGTGCGTGAGGTCAGAGAGTGATGTGCGCGAGGTCAGAGAGTGATGTGATGTGCGCGAGGTCAGAGAGTGATGTGATGTGCGCGAGGTCAGAGAGTGATGTGATGTGCGCGAGGTCAGAGAGTGATGTGCGCGAGGTCAGAGAGTGATGTGATGTGCGCGAGGTCAGAGAGTGATGTGATGTGCGCGAGGTCAGAGAGTGATGTGATGTGCGCGAGGTCAGAGAGTGATGTGATGTGCGCGAGGTCAGAGAGTGATGTGATGTGCGCGAGGTCAGAGAGTGATGTGATGTGCGCGAGGTCAGAGAGTGATGTGATGTGCGCGAGGTCAGAGAGTGATGTGCGCGAGGTCAGAGAGTGATGTGCGTGAGGTCAGAGAGTGATGTGATGTGCGCGAGGTCAGAGAGTGATGTGCGCGAGGTCAGAGAGTGATGTGCGCGAGGTCAGAGAGTGATGTGCGCGAGGTCAGAGAGTGATGTGATGTGCGCGAGGTCAGAGAGTGATGTGATGTGCGCGAGGTCAGAGAGTGATGTGATGTGCGCGAGGTCAGAGAGTGATGTGATGTGCGCGAGGTCAGAGAGTGATGTGATGTGCGCGAGGTCAGAGAGTGATGTGATGTGCGCGAGGTCAGAGAGTGATGTGATGTGCGCGAGGTCAGAGAGTGATGTGATGTGCGTGAGGTCAGAGAGTGATGTGCGTGAGGTCAGAGAGTGATGTGTGTGATGTGCGTGAGGTCAGAGAGTGATGTGATGTGCGTGAGGTCAGAGAGTGATGTGTGTGATGTGCGTGAGGTCAGAGAGTGATGTGTGTGATGTGCGTGAGGTCAGAGAGTGATGTGCGCGAGGTCAGAGAGTGATGTGATGTGCGTGAGGTCAGAGAGTGATGTGATGTGCGCGAGGTCAGAGAGTGATGTGATGTGCGTGAGGTCAGAGAGTGATGTGCGTGAGGTCAGAGAGTGATGTGTGTGATGTGCGTGAGGTCAGAGAGTGATGTGATGTGCGTGAGGTCAGAGAGTGATGTGTGTGATGTGCGTGAGGTCAGAGAGTGATGTGTGTGATGTGCGTGAGGTCAGAGAGTGATGTGCGCGAGGTCAGAGAGTGATGTGCGTGAGGTCAGAGAGTGATGTGTGTGAGGTCAGAGAGTGATGTGATGTGCGTGAGGTCAGAGAGTGATGTGATGTGCGTGAGGTCAGAGAGTGATGTGCGCGAGGTCAGAGAGTGATGTGCGCGAGGTCAGAGAGTGATGTGCGCGAGGTCAGAGAGTGATGTGATGTGCGTGAGGTCAGAGAGTGATGTGATGTGCGTGAGGTCAGAGAGTGATGTGATGTGCGTGAGGTCAGAGAGTGATGTGATGTGCGCGAGGTCAGAGAGTGATGTGATGTGCGCGAGGTCAGAGAGTGATGTGCGCGAGGTCAGAGAGTGATGTGCGCGAGGTCAGAGAGTGATGTGCGTGAGGTCAGAGAGTGATGTGATGTGCGTGAGGTCAGAGAGTGATGTGATGTGCGTGAGGTCAGAGAGTGATGTGCGCGAGGTCAGAGAGTGATGTGCGCGAGGTCAGAGAGTGATGTGCGCGAGGTCAGAGAGTGATGTGCGCGAGGTCAGAGAGTGATGTGATGTGTGTGAGGTCAGAGAGTGATGTGCGCGAGGTCAGAGAGTGATGTGCGCGAGGTCAGAGAGTGATGTGCGCGAGGTCAGAGAGTGATGTGCGCGAGGTCAGAGAGTGATGTGATGTGCGTGAGGTCAGAGAGTGATGTGATGTGCGTGAGGTCAGAGAGTGATGTGATGTGCGTGAGGTCAGAGAGTGATGTGCGTGAGGTCAGAGAGTGATGTGCGCGAGGTCAGAGAGTGATGTGCGCGAGGTCAGAGAGTGATGTGCGCGAGGTCAGAGAGTGATGTGCGCGAGGTCAGAGAGTGATGTGATGTGCGCGAGGTCAGAGAGTGATGTGATGTGCGCGAGGTCAGAGAGTGATGTGATGTGCGTGAGGTCAGAGAGTGATGTGCGTGAGGTCAGAGAGTGATGTGATGTGCGTGAGGTCAGAGAGTGATGTGATGTGCGTGAGGTCAGAGAGTGATGTGATGTGCGTGAGGTCAGAGAGTGATGTGTGTGATGTGCGTGAGGTCAGAGAGTGATGTGCGCGAGGTCAGAGAGTGATGTGATGTGCGTGAGGTCAGAGAGTGATGTGCGTGAGGTCAGAGAGTGATGTGAGTGAGGTCAGAGAGTGATGTGATGTGCGTGAGGTCAGAGAGTGATGTGTGTGATGTGCGTGAGGTCAGAGAGTGATGTGCGTGAGGTCAGAGAGTGATGTGATGTGCGTGAGGTCAGAGAGTGATGTGCGTGAGGTCAGAGAGTGATGTGCGTGAGGTCAGAGAGTGATGTGGGTGAGGTCAGAGAGTGATGTGATGTGCGTGAGGTCAGAGAGTGATGTGCGTGAGGTCAGAGAGTGATGTGCGTGAGGTCAGAGAGTGATGTGATGTGCGTGAGGTCAGAGAGTGATGTGTGTGATGTGCGTGAGGTCAGAGAGTGATGTGCGTGAGGTCAGAGAGTGATGTGATGTGCGTGAGGTCAGAGAGTGATGTGCGTGAGGTCAGAGAGTGATGTGCGTGAGGTCAGAGAGTGATGTGATGTGCGTGAGGTCAGAGAGTGATGTGTGTGATGTGCGTGAGTTCAGAGAGTGATGTGCGTGAGGTCAGAGAGTGATGTGCGTGAGGTCAGAGAGTGATGTGATGTGCGTGAGGTCAGAGAGTGATGTGCGTGAGGTCAGAGAGTGATGTGCGTGAGGTCAGAGAGTGATGTGATGTGCGTGAGGTCAGAGAGTGATGTGTGTGATGTGCGTGAGTTCAGAGAGTGATGTGCGCGAGGTCAGAGAGTGATGTGCGTGAGGTCAGAGAGTGATGTGCGTGAGGTCAGAGAGTGATGTGCGCGAGGTCAGAGAGTGATGTGCGCGAGGTCAGAGAGTGATGTGCGCGAGGTCAGAGAGTGATGTGTGTGAGGTCAGAGAGTGATGTGTGTGAGGTCAGAGAGTGATGTGATGTGTGTGAGGTCAGAGAGTGATGTGCGTGAGGTCAGAGAGTGATGTGCGTGAGGTCAGAGAGTGATGTGATGTGTGTGAGGTCAGAGAGTGATGTGCGTGAGGTCAGAGAGTGATGTGCGTGAGGTCAGAGAGTGATGTGATGTGCGTGAGGTCAGAGAGTGATGTGATGTGCGTGAGGTCAGAGAGTGATGTGATGTGCGTGAGGTCAGAGAGTGATGTGATGTGCGTGAGGTCAGAGAGTGATGTGATGTGCGTGAGGTCTGTGAGTGATGTGATGTGCGTGAGGTCTGTGAGTGATGTGCGTGAGGTCTGTGAGTGATGTGCGTGAGGTCTGTGAGTGATGTGTGTGATGTGTGTGATGTGTGTGATGTGCGTGAGGTCATAGAGTGATGTGCGTGAGGTCAGTGAGTGATGTGTGTGATGTGTGTGATGTGTGTGATGTGCGTGAGGTCATAGAGTGATGTGCGTGAGGTCAGAGAGTGATGTGATGTGCGTGAGGTCTGTGAGTGATGTGCGTGAGGTCTGTGAGTGATGTGTGTGATGTGTGTGATGTGTGTGATGTGCGTGAGGTCAGAGAGTGATGTGCGTGAGGTCAGAGAGTGATGTGTGTGAGGTCAGAGAGTGATGTGCGTGAGGTCAGAGAGTGATGTGCGTGAGGTCAGAGAGTGATGTGTGTGAGGTCAGAGAGTGATGTGTGTGAGGTCAGAGAGTGATGTGCGTGAGGTCAGAGAGTGATGTGTGTGAGGTCAGAGAGTGATGTGCGTGAGGTCAGAGAGTGATGTGCGTGAGGTCAGAGAGTGATGTGCGTGAGGTCAGAGAGTGATGTGCGTGAGGTCAGAGAGTGATGTGCGTGAGGTCAGAGAGTGATGTGCGTGAGGTCAGAGAGTGATGTGTGTGATGTGCGTGAGGTCAGAGAGTGACGTGCGTGAGGTCAGAGAGTGATGTGTGTGAGATCAGAGAGTGATGTGTGTGAGGTCAGAGAGTGATGTGCGTGAGGTCAGAGAGTGATGTGTGTGATGTGCGTGAGGTCAGAGAGTGATGTGCGTGAGGTCAGAGAGTGATGTGTGTGATGTGCGTGAGGTCAGAGAGTGACGTGCGTGAGGTCAGAGAGTGATGTGCGTGAGGTCAGAGAGTGATGTGTGTGATGTGCGTGAGGTCAGAGAGTGATGTGCGTGAGGTCAGAGAGTGATGTGTGTGATGTGCGTGAGGTCAGAGAGTGACGTGCGTGAGGTCAGAGAGTGATGTGCGTGAGGTCAGAGAGTGATGTGCGTGAGGTCAGAGAGTGATTTGTGTGATGTGCGTGAGGTCAGAGAGTGACGTGCGTGAGGTCAGAGAGTGATGTGTGTGAGATCAGAGAGTGATGTGCGTGAGATCAGAGAGTGATGTGCGTGAGGTCAGAGAGTGATGTGCGTGAGGTCAGAGAGTGATGTGCGTGAGGTCAGAGAGTGATGTGCGTGAGGTCAGAGAGTGATGTGTGTGATGTGCGTGAGGTCAGAGAGTGATGTGGGTGAGGTCAGAGAGTGATGTGGGTGAGGTCAGAGAGTGATGTGCGCGAGGTCAGAGAGTGATGTGCGCGAGGTCAGAGAGTGATGTGCGTGAGGTCAGAGAGTGATGTGTGTGAGGTCAGAGAGTGATGTGTGTGAGGTCAGAGAGTGATGTGGGTGAGGTCAGAGAGTGATGTGGGTGAGGTCAGAGAGTGATGTGTGTGAGGTCAGAGAGTGATGTGGGTGAGGTCAGAGAGTGATGTGTGTGAGGTCAGAGAGTGATGTGGGTGAGGTCAGAGAGTGATGTGGGTGAGGTCAGAGAGTGATGTGCGTGAGGTCAGAGAGTGATGTGGGTGAGGTCAGAGAGTGATGTGGGTGAGGTCAGAGAGTGATGTGCGCGAGGTCAGAGAGTGATGTGCGCGAGGTCAGAGAGTGATGTGTGTGAGGTCAGAGAGTGATGTGTGTGAGGCGCTGGGACTCACGGCACTTGGGGACGTCGCAGAGCTCCCAGGTCAACTGAGATCCTTTATAGACGTGACACCAGGGGCTGAGATCACCGTCCGGGTTCCTGTGTGTGAAAACACCCGAGAGTTCGTGCTTGAGTGTTAAGAGTTGCTGTTGAGCACAGTAACCCTTCAATCGGGGTTAAAGCAATGCAGTAGTGGTTTACATTCATGCATTTATCAGACGCTTTTATCCAAAGCGACTTGCATTGCATTCAAGAAACACATTGACATTCTAATCAGTTCTTGCTTTCCCTGGGAATCGAACCCATGACCTTGATGTTGCAAGCACTGCTCTCTAATGTGGCTCTACTCTAGAGTTTAAAATGGCTCTAAAAGACTCCTATGCCATTGTATTTATGATACTCTTACGTACAAGAACAATAGTGTCCTTGTTACATGCGTTACATATATTTATAGTTATTACTA
>JAWRVZ010000231.1:617500-730000 GCA_037043235.1 Rhodeus uyekii
CACACACACAGAGAGACACACACACACACACACACATGCACAGAGAGAGAGAGAGAGAGAGAGAGAGACCGATACACACACTCAGAGACACACACACACAGAGACACACGCATGCACAGAGAGAGAGAGAGAGAGACACACACACACACACAGAGACACATGCACAGAGAGAGACACACATACACAGAGACTCTCTCTCACTCACACACAGAGAGAGAGAGATACACACACATACACACAGAGACTCACACACACAGAAGAGCCTTCACAACACACAAGCAGACTCAGAAACAACACAGTTTGTGTGAGCTGTTGTGAGCCGGCCGTCTGCAGAATGGCACTTTTCTCTCTCTTCCTTTCTCAACGGCCTTTCCTTCCGCTCTTCTCTCTCGCTCTTCATTATTTGACCTCGTTCTCGTAGTGAGTCAGTGAACTCTGTGTTTCTGACTCACGTGAAAATAAAACCACAGTCTGGTTTCCAGTCAAAATATCCAAACAAGAAACTTTCATCGGAGAAGTAACACTGCACAACATACAACACTGCACAACATACAACCCACAACACAAAACACACAACACTGCACAACATACAACCCTGCACAACACACAACCCTGCACAACATATAAAGACTTGCTGTTGTGTAAAAGGGGAAAATATGCAACATTTAATAAGCACCTACATTTGTGTTTGGATTCTCTGTGTGTGTGTTTGTATTTTCTCTCTCTTTCTGTATGTGTGTATGTTAGTATTCTCTCTTTCTGTGTGTATGTGTGTGTATGTGTGAGTGTGTAGTTTCTGTGTGTATGTGTGTTTGTTAGTATTCTCTCTTTCTCTTTCTCTGTGTGTGTGTGTGAGTGTGTAGTTTCTATATGTATGTGTGTGTGTTAATATTTTCTCTCTCTCTCCTTCTGTGTGGATGTGTGTGCGCGCATGTCTGTGTGTGTGTGTGTGAGAAATCCAATCTCCGGCCCCAAAGTCAGAACAGAGAGCTATTGTCCAGCAGACAGAAGACATGTGGGAGGGAAGAATGGAGGAATAGATTACTGCAAACGTGATGAGTGAGTCGAAAAGCTTGTAAAGGAGTGAAGCTGAGTCACCGCATGCAGAGCGAAAGAAAAAGAGAGACACCGCGTTCGCACTACGAGAGTGCATACACACATATATCTGCTCTGCATCTGTCCATCTGCAAGCGCTCGATAAATGCCAGGGCTGAACTAGTGAAGGATAAGAGAAGCTGCCTGCAATTTCAAAGCAAATAAACAACACATTTACATGAGCACAGCCAGACCTGGAGAGTCATGAGCAGCCTTTAAAGAATCTGACTTAAACCAACAAGCCTCTTAACGCAGCAGTATGTCTGTAACGCATTAGAGCGAGGTCTAAAAGTGCTGACTGCGAGCGACTGCACACACACATGCAGTGAAATGCACCATTACCCTGATCTTAACACAAAGCCAGAGAGATTTCGGCCTGTAGTTTAACCAATCAACTCAGAGCCAGGCATTAAGTGCGTCTCTCACGCCAGTGACGTTACACAAGCAGTGCTGGACGCTCACCGTACAAGCCTGCTGTTGATAAGAGCAGCTTTACACACTTTATTAAGGGAATATTGCATTCCTGGACGCCAACGTCACACAAGCCTGAAGAACTTTACACAGCCGACATGAATTATGGTCTGATTACTGTAAACGCTGGATGAACGACTGCAGTGAACTAACAGCTTCATGCAAGTCTAGACAAACGTTTCTATTCATTTAGCATGAAAACATAAAGCGCATTTATTCAAGACAAACCGGATCAACCTGATCAGATATTTACAGTCCATAATGATTAACTGACACACCCTCAAGATAACATAATTTATAGCTAGATACGCATAAAATATGCTGTAAGATTTCACTTTACCTATGTTATAGTGGTATTTACACGACACGTCAAATGTTATACAAAAATGTTAAACGACTGAATAAAAGTACGTTATAACTAAAGTAGCCTGAAGTAGTTTTAAGTCAACAACAGCTCGTTTACTTTGTGTTTTATATATACAGCATATATATATAAAATCTCAAACACTACACAAGTTTCTGGTCAATACAAGTAATAAGTATATATGATTTGTCACTCGCACAAATCCCAGATTGCTTAATATCACAGAAAGTCAAAAATCATGGGCTCAATTTAGCTTACAATATGGGTATTTATTAAATATGCAACACCATAATACACTTTTTTGAAAATGCATAAATGTCACAATTATCATTATATATGGCTCAACCTTGACTAAAGTAGGTTCCTTTTTAAGTTCAAATGCATGAATTTTAAGAGTCATATCACGTATAAATAGCAATATAACGCATGTTACAATGCATTATTATTTATTGTTTTCCAACACGATGCAGTTTTGGAGTCTAACTGAGAAAAACGCATCCCGGCAGTTCTGGGATCAGCGGTGGTTCCTGCAAGTTTTCCAGCATGATCTGCGCTTGTTTCACGGCTGAAATGCTGCTGTCTCTCGTGTTTTGAGACACAGCCCTGGTGTGAAAGCAAAAGCTGTTCCAGCACTAAATAAAGCCGCTGTGTTCGCGTCTTACCTCCGGAAACAAGCTTCACTTCGCTCCCTCTTCAATGCGTCTTAATCCACAGTGTGTCTCCGGCTCTCCTCGGGGTTTCTGCTCTGAGCTCGCGGATCTCAGGGTATTTATCCCGGAGGCGATGATGCTGATGCGGGGCGGGGAGAGGGACAGATGTTAGATCAGTGAGTAAGAACACTTCAGTGATGTAATGCTGGACCAAAGAGGACACTTCAAAAACGGATGCATTAGACAACATCACATATCTGCACTGTAACCCCAAAATAAGTTTCAAGTACTCGGTTGCATCAAATGTTTTAAGATGAGAAACATTGAAGGAAGCAGTTCAACTTCAATCACTCTAAACTTGAAATATTTGGGTAAACAAATACACACTCAACTTAAAAATGTCTTGCAATCAGAACTTAAATACTTGTAGTATTTCAAATAACTAGCTAATTTTATTGAAGTTACCATGCGAATTGGTAACTCAATTATTTGATAGCATCATCATCATCATGACATGGCATTTGCTTAATGAGAATAATAATATTAAACATTTAATTGATATATTTTCGTCCTCACGATTGGAAATCCTCCCAAAACACCACATGACTTCACAAAATCATCTAAACTAGAATAAAAAAACATTAAACACTGCTAAATCCTCGACTTAACGTTAAACTTGCACATTATATAACACTTAATTTGAGCATTTACTCTCCCTTTTGAGTGTCATGGCAAAGCATGCTGGGAAATAGACATTGTAGTTCAGGTTCAGTTAAATTTAAGTTAGTCTAAATTAAAAGAAACAAGTAAATAAACCTCAAAACAATGAAAGAATTCAAATGACGTAGAAGAAAATGAAAGTTTTAACTACTCATAAAAGTTACCTAAATTGAACTAATTTGTTTAATTTGAGTTGGCTCTACTCAAACCAATTAATTATTACAGTGTCAAATATTGAACATCAGTTTGCTTGGTTTGAAGTGATAAAACAATGCAATGTTTTACACAAAAACTCGTATAAAGTTGATAGTTCATATGCAGAACAACTTCATGCATATTACAAATATTATAGCCAGAGAAATGGGATGTTTTTGATGTGAAAATATCCTTGATTCCCATTTCCCAGCTGTCAGTCCATTAGACTGTTTATAAAAGACTGTGCTTTACTCAGCAGAAAATTAAGACAATTAGAAGAATAAATCACCTCGGGCGCCTGTGCTGTTAACCACAAACCCTGCTGTATATTTAGTAGCTTGTTCCACTGTTATGTAGGCGTATTAAGTGTGTGTTTTTGAGGGAAAAACATTTGTGACGTCTCCACTTCCATCATGGAATCAGGCGGACTCAAAAAAACACTGGTCTGGGTTTTCAAAGAGAATCACGTTAACTAGCAATGGTCGCTAATATTGACAAGTGGCAGCTGATGTTGTTTTTACAGTTAATAAAATTAGTTATGCTGAATATTATGTGTCTCTCATGACAGTTGAGCGTGCAGGCATTGTCTGCTCAACAGGAAATGTTTAAGGGCGGAGGCAGAGGTGTGTGTATGTGTGCAGGGGAGATGTCACTATAAATAAAGAATGTGTGAAGAAATGTATGTTAATGTTAATAAGAAATGTAAAAATAAGTGCTTGTGTGACATAAAGTAACTTACAGAGCATAGGCATTAGAGTCATGCTCGACCGCTCCTTTTTAGGAGTTGTCTTGATAGAAAGTTTGTGTGACCCAAAAGGTATATAAGGAGAAGTGAGACGAGTCAATAAATATATTCTTTTACTTCTGACCACTCTTGACTCTCTGAGTGATATTTGAGAAAATTCCACAACAATTCACACACTGAAAGCTGCTTTTTGCCCAGTTCGTGCTGTTCAATAATCATTTGAAACTCAATAAACTGGCAATAGCGATGAAAACATTTCTCTTTGAACTCTGTCATGGAAACTAGCATATAAACCGTAATTCATAAATTTAATGATCAATTAAAGAGGACTTTATACCCGTCTGATATTACACTGCACCCACATTGTACCAGTGGTTCAGAAAATGATAGATGGATGATTCGACTCAGGAATTCTCACAGTGCATTATGGGTATTGTCTATCCTTATCAGTTGTACACTTGTTATTGCGGTGCATTGTGGGATTGAATGAGTGCACTTGATATGTCCGCTATGGTTTCAGACACAGTCATTGCTGTTGTGTGGATGATTCAATGACTCACTCGTTCATGAATGAATCAACTCTTGAATGATTCAGTTGATTTAATGACTTAAAGGGGGGAAATCATCTATTTAGCACGTTTGAGATTGAAGTGTAATGAACTTACATCACACAATGTTATTTTAATTCACATTTATTACTGTGTTTTATCCAAAGAGCGTCACAAGCCATTTTTTATTGAGCCAAAAAGGCAAAATAGTGTAAGTAAACAAGTAAACAAAGCTAGAAGAGAGGTGAAATGCAGAAAAGAAGAGAAAGATAACGTTTACAGATGTCGTGCTCTTCGTGACTCTCTGTGATGGGATTGTGTGACTCAAGCATGTTTATTATCTGTACTTTACACACTCGTTTCATCAAGTATTATGAACGATAACAGGAAACTTGAGTGTAAACACACAGGGAGAGCTGCCGGGGCGGATCAGGACGTCACATCTACGCCATCTTCAACATTTCCTCCAGATCTTCAGATGGTGACCAGAACGGACCGTCAGCAAATGACCGAAGAACTTCTTCAATGTGGCAACATGGGATTCATAAGAGCATCTGATTCAGAAGATTTCTTAGCTGTTTACCTTCCTTCTGTATATTTACTCAATGACATCTTTACAAACAAATTCTGTTTCTGTATCGCTCAGGCTGAACCGGCCAAAAGATTCATTAGAGAGCAGATTATTCATAATGACGCAACACAATTTATAATGTTACTGTGGATATTTAGGATCATAGCAGTTCTTGTGAAGTGAACAAACCTGTAAAAGCAACCTTGTTTTAGGACATTTAAAGAGAATTATATACAATAGTGATATTAATACAAAAGTAAAAGGTTTTAAAAACTTAATATGCACTAGATTATACAAGAATACTTGACCTTTTTATAAAGTTGCATGGCTCCCAATAGACTTAAAACATTTCAGTAGAAACTCATTGGATAGAGATTTAAACGTCAACCCTTTGACAGAAAAAACACACACAAATGAAGGAAATGGCAACTTTCAAGGCTGAGAGAGGTTATGTGTGTAAATCTGTCCTCGTGGAGGGTGGCTCCGCAGGAAAGCATCAGTAACAGCTCACTTTTGAGGGGAAATGATCAGGAGTACACGCAGAAGTGATTCAAACGAAGAGATGGAGGAAGTGTACACACATTTACATAACGCACATCATTTCTGAAACTCATGTAATATATTCAGCATGAATGGCCTGTGTGAAAACACATTTTAAAAGATTTTCACTATTTGAATGCACTTTAACTCATGCATTGGTAAAGTTTGCCATCACAAGCGTGAGTTTGAAGATAAACCAGTTTAATTCATTGTTGAGCCTGACATTAAACATTTCCACAAATGCCTAAAAGACAAAACTTAGTGTATTTACTAGTTGCTAAATCAATACTATACAGAGAAGAAATTGTGCCCAAATTCAAAACTCTCACTGAACATTTATTTAACCATAGCAAAAGAACATTTCTTACTAAAATGAACTTTTCATCTCAGTTTTTAGTGTTTATATAAAATTTGATATTCTTTTAATCTCCATTTAGAAGTTTAGAACGATATTCTGTGATATTATTCACATTAGCAGCTTTTATGAAATTGTGAGAAAGAGAGAAAAGTCGTTCAGAAAGAAATAATTATAATGATTGAACTATATTCTGTACGGCTGTGTTTAGTTTACTTGTTTATTGTTTATTTTTAATTATTAGAAAATGCCATTATTTCGTATAAAAAGGTTAATAACTGTACTATATAAAATCGACAACATATTTTAGCTTGATAATATTTTAAATGGATGTGTGTGGTTGTGGGGCATGTTGTCACATTTCACTTCCAATCTTTCAGGGTAAATAAAGAAAAAAGTATGCAGTGTATTAATGAAACAAAAACCACATAATTGCACCTAGAGATTAGTGAAATGAGTATATACTCTCAGGCAGGTCTGGTTTGCTCTTGTGTGCTCAGTATGCAGTGTGTGATCTGTAGGAAGTGCGGATGTTGTTTTGTGAGTCTGCTCTTTTACAATATTTACGGCAAAGCAAAGTTTCAGGAAGTCGAGAAACTCAATGCTCTTTCTTCTGCTTTCAAACATATTCCTACAGATTTCCAGACTGATTTAAGAGAGAGATCCCCAGATTGCTCTGTTTTGGAGTCAGTCTGACAGCAGCAGGTAAACGCAGATCTTTACCGACAAACAGCTTAAACTCCTGAGCTTTGCTTCACTTTCATTATGTGACACTGCAGATTTATGAACATCTGAACCAACAACACCTCAGCAAATTCACGCAATGGATTCAACAGTGCAGAAAACAGAGTATAAAATGTACTTTGAAAATATGATTTGAAATATCGTATTTTTGTCTGTTTGAATGTGGAAATGGACTTATGTGTGTATGTGTATATATATATATATATATATATATATATATATATATATATATATATATTCAATGTTTGGAAAACATCTCTTACACTCAGTAAAGCTGCATTTATTTGATTAAAAACTATGAAATATTATTACAATGTAAAACAGCTGTTTTCTATGTGACTATATAGTAAAGTGTGATTTATTCCAGTGATTAAAGCTGAATTTATTAGATCATAAATACAGTAAAACAGTGTAATATTATATCAGTGTTCAACAAACATTTATGATTATTATCAGTGTTGAAAACAATTCTGCTGCTTCATATTCAGCTTTATATTTAGTATTTTTTCTTCATATTTTGAACAGCTTTCCTGTATCTCTAACAGTAGAGAGCAGTGCTTGCAACATCAAGGTCATGGGTTTGATTCCCAGAGAAAGCAAGAACTGATTAGAATGTCAATGTGTTTCTTGAATGCCATGCAAGTTACTTTAGATAAAAGCGTCTGACAAATGCATGAATGTAAATGTAATGTCTGTCTACTAACCAAAACCCTCACGTATATACTAATACTAAGTTAAATATGGGTATAAAAGTATACAAATAAATAAAAACATTCATAATTTTCTGGACCCCCCCAGATGCCATATTTAGCTTGCATGTTTTCCCACACATATTCTCATGATCTCATGGATCTGTGTTTGTAACACGAATCGTTCTGCTCTCTCTCTCTCTCTCTCTCTCTCTCTCTCTCTCTCTCTCTCTCTCTCTCTCTCTCTCTCTCTCTCTCTCTGCAGGGTTTGAGGGACCGTCATGAGCCGTCCTCCTTCCATGCAGCCGCAGATGTGCGGCCCCTGGGAGCTCAAAGAGCGACTGGGAACCGGAGGCTTCGGGAATGTCACTCTCTGGCAAAATAAGGTCAAATATGATTACTTATATCATAGCAGACTCATGCTCGTCCCTCCACGTGATTTACACTAGAGTTTTACTAGAGCATTTTCCTGCATCAACAAGAAATAAAATTCCTCTCAAGCAGTCAGAGTCATTTTAGGGCTAAAACACATTCTTATCAACTGTATTTGTTCCTCGGATCTTTAGGGCTGAGCTATAATCAGTGTTAGGGAAAGATACGTTTTAAAGTAATGCGTTACAATATGCAAAACTCCCTAAAGTAGTAAATAATGGTGTTACTTGTTATGGAAAGTAATGTGTTCTGTTACGTTTGGGTTTCTATGGGTTTACCTGGGCTTGCTTGTTTGTTTTATAATAAGTTAATAAGGTAAAAGTTGTTTTTTTGGCAAATGCAAAAGGCGTTTTCACACCAAAAGTGAAATGCATAAGCCTCAGGCATTCGGGATTGCAGAGGTTCTTCACTCGTAGGGCAGAAGTGAGACATACTCACGCCGAATATGACCATAAATGAGTACATTGCTACAAAATCATCAATAAAGGTGAGAATTTTATATATATATATATATATATATCCTAAATACAGTAAAACAGTATAATATTATATCAGTGTAAAACAGCTGTTTTCTATGTGAATATATAGTAAAGTGTCATTTATTCCTGTGATTAAAGCTGAATTTATTAGATGATAAATACAGTAAAACAGTGTAATATTATATCAGTGTAAAACAGCTGTTTTCTATGTGAATATATAGTAAAGTGTCATTTATTCCCATGATTAAAGCTGAATTTATTAGATGATAAATACAGTAAAACAGTGTAATATTATATCAGTGCAAAACAGCTGTTTTCTGTGTGAATATATAGTAAAGTGTCATTTATTCCTGTGATTAAAGCTGAATTTATTAGATGATAAATACAGTAAAACAGTGTAATATTATATCAGTGTAAAACAGCTGTTTTCTATGTGAATATATAGTAAAGTGTCATTTATTCCTGTGATTAAAGCTGAATTTATTAGATGATAAATACAGTAAAACAGTGTAATATTATATCAGTGTAAAACAGCTGTTTTCTATGTGAATATATAGTAAAGTGTCATTTATTCCTGTGATTAAAGCTGAATTTATTAGATGATAAATACAGTAAAACAGTGTAATATTATATCAGTGTAAAACAGCTGTTTTCTATGTGAATATATAGTAAAGTGTCATTTATTCCTGTGATTAAAGCTGAATTTATTAGATGATAAATACAGTAAAACAGTGTAATATTATATCAGTGTAAAACAGCTGTTTTCTATGTGAATATATAGTAAAGTGTCATTTATTCCTGTGATTAAAGCTGAATTTATTAGATGATAAATACAGTAAAACAGTGTAATATTATATCAGTGTAAAACAGCTGTTTTCTATGTGAATATATAGTAAAGTGTGATTTATTCCCATGATTAAAGCGGAATGTAAGTACATTAAAACAGGAGGATGCAAACATCAAGTACTCTGGGATTCTGTATTCATGTAAATGTGATGTTTATCTACAAAGTAATTGTTGATTATTAGATTGGTTGAATTAGATTTTTGAATGTCAGAATTGGTTAATAAAGTGAAATTCAATACATAAAGTATATTTGTTTTATATAACGAATTATTGGGGGTTTGGTCATATTCTGAATTTACTTTACTAGTCACTTGGACAAAGTAATCTGATTGCGTAACTCACGTTACTTTGTAATGCGTTTCCCCCAACGCTGGCTATAATGGTTTGAAAACAGGACTAAAGTCACGTTAAAGTGTTGCATTGTAAGTGAATCGGGCGGATCGGACAAACAGAAGTGGGCGTTTGCATTTACTCTGCGCTGTGCGTTAGGATCAAGACAAGCACTGATTTATTATTTCCTTTTCAAATACATTGTGAAATGCATATTTATATGGCATATATGTGTAACTGCAGAGGCTCAGTGTGGAAAAAGACACACTATAATTAGATTAATTTACGAGAAGTGATTCATGATCCAGTTTTGGGTCCAGATTAAAACCTCAAAACTTTATGGTTTAGCTTTAATTCAGAAGGATTTAACATCCTGCTTTATTTCTGTGTTACTAATCAAATGCGTAAGTTCGTGATTGATCGTGTTATGCTGGAATAAGGTTCAGGTTGCTTCCGGTTTCAGACGAATTTGTTTGTTTAGTTAAAAAAATGTTTATGTATATAATGAATAATGGCACTTCATGACAAAATGAATTGATCAGTGGTTTAGGATAATGATAGTTGATCCAGTATGTACTATGAAACATGAAACATGTTAGTTTGTTACTGAAATTGGAGTCACTTGGGCTTTTTTTGGTGGTCTGCTGGTAAACGTCCCGCCGGGGGTCCGTCCCACCCCATCCTGCTACAGCAAACCAGGATAAAGGTGCGTTAACATCCTAAAATAGAGGCACTTCAGCTTCCCGCACTTTACCCTTCACAGGCTCAGCACTGGCACTCAACAATAAGACGAAAGGAGGAAATGCATCTACCTGCTTTATCCCACTTCCCTTCACAGATGACTTCATGATCACTCATTGCCTGCTTTAGTTACACTGACACACACACTCATTCTTAAAGTGGTTTGCTGAGCATGACGGTCATATAATCGGCAAGGAATGCTCAAGAAGATTAAACATTAATGATTCCTCTTGTTGAGGAATTTTAAGTGTTCATGTGAGCGATCAGATGCACCGTTTTCACCTGCTGGACCATAAAACAGGTGACGAGCCGTATCTGGATCAGAGCAAATCACTCTTTATTGTCTCCGTATCCTGTCCAGCTCAGGATGTGTTCAGACTCTCACTCCCTGCCGGTCATCATGTCACGTCTCCAATAATCGGGCGTTGGCGGGGCGGATCGTGATGAACCCAGTGTGGCAATACTGTTTTTGTGTGTCTCTGGCCACTCTGTGTGTGCAAACGTTGAACAATCATATGAAATAAATTCAAAATAGCACGTTCTCCATAGATTCGTGGCATTGCTCTTGAATCCTGTCATGATGTCATTGAGTTTATTAAATGCGTCATGCTTGCTTACTCACCTGATTGGTTTCACTCTCTCTCTCTCTGGCATTTCCGGATGATGTCACCCGTCGTCATAATTCCTGCCATGAGAAGTTATGAACTAGAAGGAAGTACCGGAGGAAATGGGCTTGATCCGATTCAAGGGTCGCCTTTTTGATTTCCTCCCTGATATTTAACTCTAGTATGATGTAATTCTTTATCCTCACACAGAAAATATTTATCATTCGTTCATTATGCTTATAGACAATATTCTCCTTAGCTCACAGACACATTTCACCCTCATGACAGTTTCCAAAATCAGCAAAAAAATATGGTTTACAGTGGCTTTCAAAAGTACGGTAGAACCCTGAGTTACGAAATTAATCCGTTCCGAGGTTGGCTTCGTAAGTCGATCTTTTCGTATGTCGGTCAGGCTTTTACATGTTAATTGCCTAATCCGTTACAAGCCTTACAAAAACACCACATTTAGCATGGGATGAAGCGCAACCCAGCTCCATATTTCCCAATCATCTCCCTTTTTAATGCAATGTAAAGCATCCTCTTCTTCCTTTTCACTTCAGCAACAATCTTCACATCCATGGTGAGTGATTAGAAAAAGTTTTTTTACTAGGCTCAATGCTGACCAATAGGAGAGCAGGATTGTAAAAAGTGTTCCCCTTCTTACATGGACTATTCCAGCCATCCCTGTCATTCAGTGCGAAATGGACTATTCCAAAACTTTCCTTCTGAGAGAGCTGACGGATGATTAAGGTAAAAGAGATCGGCTGAAGATTATTATAGTTTATAGATTATAGTTTATTGAGTGAAATACAGGGAATTAGTGCCAATCGTTGAGGTTTTATCGATCATGCGTAACCACACATCTATGCACTTTTAATAAATACCAGTTTTGGATTATTCTCTGAGTGAGACATCATTGTTCTGACCGGACAGACTGTAGCCTTCATCCAACCCGAACCAAAATCAGCGCGAATATCAAAACAAAACTCGGAAATGTTTTTTCGCATCTCGATCATTTTGTCATAACTCAGGCAAAAAAAACCCCGAAATCTTTTATCGTATGTTGAATTTTTCGTACGTAGAGCGTTTCGTAAGTCGGGGTTCTACTGTATATGGACACTTATAAATGTCTGAATGACATTGGATTAGACTGCCCCAAAAAATGTACGCAACACTTAATCGTCACAGTATAACGCCATGTTAATTAAACTTCAGGGATATCAGGAAGCAGAAGTGACTCTGAGTCAGTTTCTTCTGCTTTGATGCAAATGAGTGAAAGTGAAAACAAATGCACTGGAGAGAAAACTGCAAAACAACCCCAGAAATGGAGTGATTTAGCAGGTGTAAGCCATAGACAACTGTTTTCTCCTTATTCTTCTTTAGTTTTGTGTTTGGTTCGGGTTCTTGTCTCTGTCTGGATGAGGCAGTTCCTGCTCCTCCAGGAGGATCATCCATATGGGCCGTCACAAGGAGGTTTGGTGCGTCTTCCAGCACAGTTTCAAGAGCATGGAGGAGATCCTGGGACACAGCCGTTACACAAGGAGAGCCGGACAGGAATGTAGAACAACCAGCAGTCGGACCGGGATCTGCTCATGTGTCATGAAAGACGTGAAAGAGTTTTGCAGATGCTGTGGGAAACGTTATGCTGCGTGAACATCATCCAGCTTGACCAGTGTGGCAGTGGGTCAGTAATGGAGGGTAATCGCACAGACCTCCATGTGCTAGCCAATGGTTCTCTCACTGGTGTTAGATCAAGGAAATCCTCAGACCTTATGCTGGTGCCGTGACCCTGTGTTCCTCCTGGTCATGATAACGCCCGGCCTCACGTGTCTAGAGTGTGTAGGGAGTTTCTAGATGCCATAGACGGGCCCTTACGTTCCTCACACCTGAATCCAATTCAGAACCTCCTGGACATTATGTATCGGATCATCCAAAGCCGCCAGTAGCAGCACAGACGGTCCAGAAGATACGGATGTCCTGATCCAGGTCTGGGAGGAGATCAGGACTCCATCCTGGTTTCAATTAACTATTATTTTGCTTATGTTCTTAGTTCTTTAAGTATAAGAAAGTTGTGTTTATTAAAGCATGATCATGTATATTGTAAAGAAAATTATTTCCTGTAGCTCTAACAGTAGAGAGCAGTGCTTGCAACGCCAAGGTCATGGGTTCGATTCACAGGGAAAGCAAGAACTGATTATAATGTCAATGTGTTTCTTGAATGCAATGATAAAAGCAGCTGATAAATGCATGAATGTGAATGTAAAATAGGTCTAATGGTGAAAAGAACGATAGAATATACTGTGGTTTAATTTCCACTTGTAGCTGAATGTTAAAGTACCATGGTATTACCATCTGATGGCATCAACGCACAATGGCACGGTCACGGTATTTTTTTCTCTGATGTTTTTTCTGATGTGTGTGTGTGTGTGTGTGTGTACAGGAGAGCAGCGTTCAGATCGCCATCAAACAGTGCCGGCAGGAGCTCAGCGCCAAGAACAAGGAGAGATGGAGTTTAGAGATTCAGATCATGAAGAGGTCAGTGTGTCCCGTCCGGAGTCAATTTCCTGTTCCTCTCCCAGTACGGTTCAGTACGGTTGACTCACAGCTCTCACAGATCCTCGTTTCAAGAGTCATTTACATAGAAGTCTGATCCGCGTCAGAGAGGAAGGAACGCGTTCAGGAAAAACTATAACCGTTTTTGGTGCAATTAGAGTGAATAAATGACTAAAATGACTCCTTCACAGTAATTCTGCTAATGACTACACCCATTTTATTCTGTCTGAAAGCTTGATTTTGGCTTTCATGTCATTGCAGATGCTTCTTTAAAAAGAAACACATGGTATTTTTCCATCTTTTGCCCTCTGAATCTCATTTATGTTTACCATGTTTTAATGTGCAGACCACGCAAAGCCTTCTGTTGTTATTCAGCTATTTATAAGTGTTTTTATGAACAAACGTTCTGAGCAAAACAAAGAGGGATGGATTTATGACACCACAGTTGTAAAGTGACCCAGTATAGAAGCCGCAGCATCGGTTTGTGCCGTCACAACACCTTCGGGCTCATCTTAAATTAGGAGCAAGTGCATCTTTGTAGGTTTTCTTCCTGTTATTGGCTTAGGGATGATTTTGTTGTGGCTGTATTCATGTCCAGTTGTTTATTGGAAAGCTGCTTATTGTATTAAGATGTTTGGGGGTGAACTGGAGCTGCACGATTCTGGATAAATTGAGAATCGCAATTTTTTGGTTTCAAACAGAGATCACGATTCTCCCATGATTCTTAACAGACAAGTTAACATGTAATTTACTAGAGGTTTTGAAAAGAAATTAATTGCTGCAGACCATTTAAAATATTTAATGTAAAATTATTTAAAAAAATGGGTTGAGTGATTCAGTGGCTTGCTCAAAAACTTTACTTGTTTCATTACTGAATGAATCAATGTTTTTTAACAAATCTCTTGATTGAACGATTCAATGACTCACTCAAAGACTTCGCTTGTTTCATTACTGAATGAATCAGTGTTTTTGAACAAATCTCTTGATTGAACGATTCAATGACTCACTCAAAGACTTCGCTTGTTTCATTACTGAATGAATCAGTGTTTTTGAACAAATCTCTTGATTGAACGATTCAATGACTCACTCAAAGACTTCGCTTGTTTCATTACTGAATGAATCAATGTTTTTTAACAAATCTCTTGATTGAACGATTCAATGACTCACTCAAAGACTTCGCTTGTTTCATTACTGAATGAATCAGTGTTTTTGAACAAATCTCTTGATTGAACGATTCAATGACTCACTCAAAGACTTCGCTTGTTTCATTACTGAATGAATCAATGTTTTTGAACAAATCTCTTGAATGAATGATTCAATGACTCACTCAAAGACTTCACTTGTTTCATTACTGAATGAATCAGTGTTTTTGAACAAATCTCTTGATTGAACGATTCAATGACTCACTCAAAGACTTCGCTTGTTTCATTACTGAATGAATCAGTGTTTTTTGAACAAATCTCTTGATTGAACGATTCAATGACTCACTCAAAGACTTTGCTTGTTTCATTACTGAATGAATCAATGTTTTTGAACAAATCTCTTGAGTGAATGATTCAATGACTCACTCAAAGACTTCGCTTGTTTCATTTCTGAATGAATCAGTGTTTTTGAACAAATCTCTTGAATGAATGATTCAATGACTCACTCAAAGACTTCGCTTGTTTCATTACTGAATGAATCAGTGTTTTTGAACAAATCTCTTGAATGAATGATTCAATGACTCACTCAAAGACTTCACTTGTTTCCTTACTGAATGAATCAGTGTTTTTGAACAAATCTCTTGAATGAATGATTCAATGACTCACTCAAAGACTTCGCTTGTTTCATTACTGAATGAATCAGTGTTTTTGAACAAATCTCTTGATTGAACGATTCAATGACTCACTCAAAGACTTCACTTGTTTCATTACTGAATGAATCAATGTTTTTGAACAAATCTCTTGATTGAATGATTCAATGACTCACTCAAAGACTTCACTTGTTTCATTACTGAATGAATCAGTGTTTTTGAACAAATCTCTTGATTGAACGATTCAATGACTCACTCAAAGACTTTACTTGTTTCATTTCTGAATGAATCAGTGTTTTTTGAACAAATCTCTTGATTGAACGATTCAATGACTCACTCAAAGACTTCGCTTGTTTCATTACTGAATGAATCAATGTTTTCGAACAAATCTCTTGAGTGAATGATTCAATGACTCAAAGACTTCGCTTGTTTCATTACTGAATGAATCAGTGTTTTTGAACGAATCTCTTGAATGAATGATTCAATGACAATAAAAAAAAATTGTCACTTGATTGAATCATTAACAATGTAATCGATGCAATTGTTATTGGAAACAAAGTTAGTTTCAAAAGGTGATTTGCTCTATTTTGTTTGCTTCTGTTTATCCCAGTTCCTCTGTGATGATTTTAATTATTGTAAGACAGAATACAGTGTGGTTGAAAACTATTTGTGACACTGTTTCATATCTATAGATGGGAACGTCTCTCTCTGGGTCATCTGAATGTTCCCATGTGATTTAGTGAAAGTTTTAATAGACACAGGCGAGTCGTTGTCATTAAGGAATGAGATCACATGGGTATTTGAATCAAGATCGTGATCTTTAAATGATAAATCGCGCAGCTCTAGCATAAACACCTGCACACTATTTTAAAGAAATATTATCAAAACCTTTGAAGGCTCTTCTTAAACATGTCAGCAAATACAGGATAAATTGTAGGCGACCATCCATGCCATCAAAGCAACATTCTGGTCTCAAAAACAAAGACTAAAGCTCGGCGATTAATCACGTTTTATTTTAACTTCTGTTTCATGCCGCCTTTAAAGTTCAAAACCCCCACAATGTTTCCAAAGTCAGTGAGAAATGGAGAAACAATCATGTGTTCTCGATACTGACCAAAATAACCATGATTTGCACAATAATTCCATCTTCCAGTGGAAAAAACACAATGGGACGGACAGTAATGGTGCATTTATTGTACTTTGATGTATTCCATGGTGTTAATGATTACCATATTCATATACATAGCTGTATTTGTATTAAAAGAATACCATAGTAGTAGCTGTCATCCATTCTGAATTTAACTTGCAACATGAATTTGAATGGTTAAACTGTGCGTTGTTCGTTGAGAGTCACTGTATGTGTGTTTGCATGGATTGTGTTAGCTATTCAGGCTTCTGTGGTTGTGTGACGAGCGAGAGGGGTTGGGGGACAAGTTGGTTTTCTCAGATTTATAGCAGGCCGTCCCCAGACTTGGTCTGAACCACAAAGCTGGACTCAAGAGCTGTGTGTGTGTGTGTGTGTGTGTGTGTGTGTGTGTGTGTGTGTAGCTAAACCACAACCATCACACATGCAGATGTTTTTGGGGAACACACCCAGGCCTGAGTTTCTCCAGTTCACACATTCAGTGACGATCAACCCTTAATTATGTGTAATGATATCAGTGTTCATTCTCAGAAATCTCCCCTTCGGTTGCTGCTGCTTAAACTCTCTTTTGCGGAGGGAAAGGAATCCGTCATGTTTTCCAAGGTATTGACTGTATTGGCAGCAGCTCAGATGTAGACTGACGTCAAAACGGCATGAAGTCTGATTAAACTCACCCGTCATGATAAATCGCCCGTGATTGTTGGAGAGTTTTAGACTCTGACGTGTCCGTCCTTACCCAACGTGAGTTCAGCGGATCAGATAGCGGTCAATAATGATAGCATGCCGTCTGTGATGAATCTCCCTTCATAACTTTCCAACAACGATTTGTTTTTTCAGATTGGTATGAGGTTTGCTCATCTTGGTTATTTTTTAAACTGCATAAGGTATTAGTACTTTTCAAAATGCACTCATATTCAAGATATAATCTGTAAGAACCTCTCAAGTAAACTTTGGGAATTTTACATATTTTAACCAGAATTTTTTTTTGTGTGTGCAGTTTATACTTTTGAAAAAGCAGTTAGTTACACTACAGGTTAACTTTCATGTAAACTGAAGCTTTATAACTTTGTCTCAAAAAGTAGAGCATGGCGCTTGCAACATCAAGGTCATGGGTTCGATTCCCAGGGAAAGCAAGAACTGATTAGAATGTAAATGTGTTCCTTGAATGCGATGATAAAAGCGTCTGATAAATGCATGAATGTGAATGGATGAAGCTGGTTTTTCAGAATTGGACGATGGTTCAGTCCAGCAGTTTAAATAATGAATTTAAATAAATTAATTTAGAATTTAGCCAACTTTAGCATTCGTTATTACTTTTTTTTCCAGCTGAAAAAGGCAATATTTGTGTTCATCTAATGGGTAATATGATCTAAATATTCTTTGAAATGCTAATAGTTAGTGAACTAATCCTAATTTTGCATACAATGTCGAATGACTGAATTAAGTCCCCATTAAAATCATTAAAAAGGCTTTTAGTAAGAGTTAATTTTACTATTGTCTTTAAGCTTGTGCTCCAAAACAATGACACAATTCAAATTGAATCAAAAACACTCAAATTATTCTCTCACTTCCGCCAATAAGGATCAATGATTTTAATGACATCACTGCACTTCAGCTTCTCATTAGATTTTCTGTCCAATCAAACACTCTCGAATCTGAAGCTCCGCCCCCTACATTATGAACAGATGTTGATGCTGCGGCTGAAATATATGATATAAACTCAATGCTTTGGCTTTGAAGGGGAAAAAGGGGAAATGCTATTGGCTAAAAAGGGGAGGGGCTGTTCAATATGCCCCGCCCTTACTTCCTGTTTCATTGGAAGTGACATCAACACATTAATTAAAGCTGTGAGTTTTAGGCACTTCTGTGGGACTCGACGTTTCTGAATAGACTCAACTGGTGAATGGAGTATTTTAATGGTAGGGATTAAGAGCCGTTTTGCTGTTGAAAATGATCTCAAGCGCATTAAGAGCTCTGTTTCTCCAAGGGATTCAAAGGAAAGGAGAAAGTGTGACATTTCCAAAGTTCAGATGCTTAATCTTTCTCAAGATGTAATGAAACTCCTCTTCTGCAACTCACCCGTTGTTACTCAAGGCCTAATTTTTGTTATTACAGCCATTATGTCCGGATGGTCAAACTGTGAAGGTTAAAACGAGCTGTTTATTTTCTCAGATGATAGTTTGAGGTGTTGCCATTACAGTTATCCTGTTATGGTGCCTGGAATCCATCTGGTTTTATTCCCCTTTGTCCTGAGCGTGTGTTTTATAGGAGGTTCGTGTAGGGCAGGGCCGGCCAGCCGTCTGAATATTACGAATAACACATTTTTAATAACAACGTTGTGTAACCCTGATTATGAGAGGGTTATACGTACATCGAGTTCTGTTGTTTGCACGTAACCGTGAAGCATCTGTGTTCTCGCAGGTTGAATCACATGAATGTGGTGGCAGCGAGAGACGTTCCAGAAGAGCTCCAGAAACTGGCCACAAATGACCTGCCGCTGCTGGCCATGGAGTATTGCCAGGGAGGAGACCTACGCAAGGTGGGGCGCTCACAAAAATGGGTTTTGGGCAAATACCGTGGGTGTTTGGATGTGCAAACCATGCTATATGAATACTTCAATACTTCAGTTGCACGTTCATGTGCTTTCCTGCCGCTCAATCAGTAGAGAGCAGCGCTTGCAACATCAAGGTCATGGGTTTGATTCCCAGGGAAAGCAAGAACTGATTAGAATGTCAATGTGTTTCTTGAATGCAATGATAAAAGCGTCTGATAAATGCATGTAAATGTTGCATGATCTGTGTGTTTTCTGTATGTTCAGTACCTGAACCTGCTTGAGAACTGCTGTGGCATGAGAGAAGCGGCTGTACTGACTCTGATTCAGGATATATGTGAGTCCACACACCAGCGAATGGCGTTCCAACGTTATTCCCACCAATCACAACATTAGGGATTTCCACAATGCGGAAAAAAGCAGATGGATTTGCGGGATCCAGTCATAAAAATGTAATTTACAGTATAACGTGGAATGAAATTTAAAGTGCAATTTTAAAAAAAATGTTAACAGTAAACCTATGTTGTGCTGAACTTAAAATTAAAAAACAACAGGAATTTTTACATGTTCGTTTGATTCCATTTTAAACGATTAATTATTTTGTTAATTTTTTTTGTCATTTCTGAGAGGGGGGGGGGGGGATTCATTCGGTCCTGTTCGTTTAAATAAATAATCTTAATAATGATTATACTGTTAAAGTTTTATGAATTCAATAGATAAGATGATTTAATTACACCATTAAAACTGGATCCAGAAAATTGTAAACCGAATTTCTGAATTTCGTGGATCCATAAAAATGTTTTTTTTTTTTTTACTTGCACTAAATTGTTGTTAATTTTTTTTATTTATTTAATCAGATATGCTTTTTGAATAAATATGGAATAGGAATAGAATTTCAACCATTAAAAGGAATATAGAAACATTTAAGCCAAAAAAAAAAGAAGAGATTCAGGAAGACATAAAATGGAATTTGAGAAAAAATAAAACCGATTGAAACAAAAAATAGCACAACCAGCGGTTGAACTCAGTTTTTCCAGTCCAGACGAGTTGACCTTTATCACGTGAACACGTGAGCCGTAAACAGAGGTCAGCCGAACTGCGTCTGTTTATGTGAGTTTGTGTCTTGTTAATGTCAGAACATAAACCGAGTCAAATATTTAACCCAGATTTGCAGCTGAAAGTGCTGGAGAGTATGAATCAGACACATGCTCGCGTTACCAGAGAGAAGAAGTCTGATACTTTTTTAGCAAGACGATGGAGAAGCCAAAAACATCCCAAATGATGTGGGAGCGCTGCTAAAACTCATGGGCTGAAAATTAATCGTTTATCCAAAAAGACAATTCTGTCGTCATTTACGCGATCCAAACCTGTACGAGTTTCTTTCTTCTGTTGAACTAAAAGATGTTTTGAGTTGGAGAAAAAATACTATGGATGCCGTCAAACGGCATCTTCAAAATATCTTCTTTGAGCTCAGCAGAAGAAAGAAACGCAACATGATGGGGAGTAAGTACATTTTTAGGTGAACTATCCCTTTAAATATGTTGTTTATCCAAAACGGACAATTGTGTCATCATTTACTCTCTCATGTCGTTCCAAACCTGGATGACTTTGTTTCATATGTAGAACGTAAAAGGAAATGTTTAGCCTAACTTAACTATGATTCATTCAACTTGTTTCTTCTAGAATCCCTTAATAGAAATACAAACAGACCCAAAATGAGTAAAAAGGCATGCGGTGAGAGTAAAGAGCTACAGATCAGAAATGTTTGCGTTTATATGCAGATCTGAGCTCAGTTTGAGACTCTTCTGCAACTGAAGAGATGCATTAGGACGACTTGTTTTCCTCTGAGAAGCAGAACTAGGAATTAATTAATCGGCATCCACTTCTATTTATAACTTTCTGCTGCACAAAAAAATTTGAAAATGAAAAGCAAAGAGTGAGAGTGAGAAAACAATGAATGTCCTGTAGGGCCAGATTTACTGAACAGGACAAATTAGCATGAAAACGCAATCCCATAAGAGCAGCGATGGAAGTGGAAAGTTGTGTGCGCGCAAATTAAATAACTGATGCAGCGGATCATTTCCATAATATCCAGCTCAATCTACCAGTTAAACTCCCCGTGAACAGGAAGCTGCAACCCTTTACTTTAGTCTTGTGACGTATTTCCAAGTGAAACAATCATAACAAGTGATCATAGCATAAAGATTTTCAACCCAAGCCGTTAAACTGAAGACGTCAGACAGGAAATGTCATTCCAGAGCGGAAGCAAATGTTCCGATTTTGATGAAAGATTTCCAAGGAAAACAATTTGGTTCAGTGTATGAACTCGTAACTCGAATTGCTTATCTCAAATAATTTTTCACATAAGAAATAACAGAAAAAAAATGTTATTATCTGTTCCGGCCCTCTAAAAAACGTCCTTATTATTGCTAATAATAATGGAAAAAACATGTTTTTAATTGCTATAGAAACACACATACAAAAAAAAATAGTATATAAGGATTCCTGTGATATAAAATAAAATGTGGTTTTAATAATGAGTTCTTTCCTTCGAGACACACGATACAGTAGCAGCATCAGAAGTGTAGTGTTTCTTCCCATGTTGTGTATTGGATAAACTCAGAAGCTCATATTTATTATGATTGAACACTCATAACTCGTGCTGCTCCCAGCTTAATACTGGTGAATCACTCGTTGCCCCCGGTAACCCCCGCTGTAAAACCAAGCTGCCTCTAGTGGAGATCATATGCAATTACCCATAAATGAGGAGCTTGAGCTGCTGCGAGTGCTGAACACCTCTAGCGTCTGTAAGCTGCTCGTATCTCAAATATTTACTCGTATCTCAAATATTTACTCGTATCTCAAAGCAAAACAATTGCTCAGAGGTTTGCTCGTATCTTGGAATACTCGTATGTAAGGACGCTCGTGTCTCAAGGTATTACTGTACATTGGGTCAATTTTGATTTAATGCCGATTTTAAGACGATAAATAATGGAGCAAATATCAGTAAATTGACTAGCACAAACCTTAGTAAATCACTTAAATAAAGGGAAACTCCTGCAAAATAACCCTGTCCACACCTTTTCAATGTGTGTCTTTGGTAAATCCCGATAGTAGTTATTGACGTCAAAAGAGGGTTTGTGCCGTTAGTCACTGTAGAGATGAGATATTATGGCTTGGCTTGGTGTTTATATGCACTGTGAGTAGATTCTCTTTGTTTACACTCAATCCACAACTAACAAGGATCTAATGAAAGGTCACGGATGTCGTTGTACACATCATATTATTACAGTCACTCTGTGGTCCAACAGAGATTTTCCTGTTAAATCGTGAACATCAACCTGGATTTAGTCACTGGCCTCTTGCTGTCCAGTTTCAAAACACTGCGGTTTGCTAAATAAAACATGTTTCGGGGAAATCGGCTGTGTGATCATCGGATCGTCAGACCCTGATCCGACGTGACCTTATTAGTGAGGATTTCTCGGGAAGTCTTAGAAACGTAATGAACTTCAGTCGATTTGACCTTTGCATCTGATATTTTAAAGTGACAGGCCACCAATAATATGAATACTGTCCTCATTTACCGTATTCAAAACACAGAGACATATTCCACAGAAGAACACTTTGAGTAAAGGATGACAGGATGCGTATTTTTGGGTGAACGATCCCTTCAATGTTAAAACACTTTCTCGTATGTAGAGTCATTATAAATGAACCATTACTAGTTTCACTTCCTAAAAAGTCTAATTTCAGAAACACTGACTGAACCACTGCAGCATATATGGGGCGAGACTTTTGTTTTTGTCACAGAAATTACACTCTTCTTCTTCTTTGGCAAGAGTTTAAAGAACATTTTGCTGGCTGAGAAAGTTAAACCCTTGACATTTGTATATCTAGTTATCTGAATAACATCTGGATTAATTGCACATAAACACACTCAATCCCCATTGCAGTTTTGAGAGAGTTTGTGTCTGTATTGATGATCATCTCCAGGCGATATTAGCGTTTTTGCTACTGGTTTTACAAAGTTATTCTCCACATTTTGACTTAGACATCATGGAGGAAAAGTGCCGTATAGATATTTTTAATATAATCTGATGATTTGGCAGCAGGTTTATGAGGCTGCTGTCACTTTAAGACCGGACGCACAGATCAGTCAGTGTTTTCTGACCATATTTATAAAGTTAGATCTTGAAATCGTATGTGATTTATAGTAGCCAAAACAATATTGCAATGCATTCATGCGTAAATATAAGACTTGATGATTAATTGCACAGATGTTCAGCGCCGAATTATTTTCAGTACATTTAATATAAGCCAAAATGTAATCAAAGTGATCGTATTTAAGACAAAATCTGTTTGTTTTCATAGAGTGGAGCAGAAGTTTTTTTTTATAGTGTTTGTAAAGGGAATTAAGTTTTCTTTGAAAACATTTTTTTGGCACATGCACTTTTTCTCAACTGTTTGCCTTCACTTAAAACAGAACTGAATGTGTTTACATGAAAACTTGCCAAGATCAACATTATTTTGAGAGGTTTGGCTGTGGGCTCAAAACCTGCAGGAATGAGTAAAATTGTGCAATACATGCAGTCCCAAGACGAAATTCAAGCCCTGTAACTACAACAATATTCATCCAGAGCAAATGAAACAAATGAATGAGAGGAGGAGAGTTTCACTATGACAGAAAGAGAAAGAGAGAAAGAGAGAAAATATAAAAAATATATAGTAAAGTGTCATTTATTCCTGTGATTAAAGCTGAATTTATTAGAGGATAAATACAGTAAAACAGTGTAATATTATATCAGTGTAAAACAGCTGTTTTCTATGTGAATATATAGTAAAGTGTCATTTATTCCTGTGATTAAAGCTGAATTTATTAGATGATAAATACAGTAAAACAGTGTAATATTATATCAGTGTAAAACAGCTGTTTTCTATGTGAATATATAGTAAAGTGTCATTTATTCCTGTGATTAAAGCTGAATTTATTAGATAAATACAGTAAAACAGTGTAATAATATATCAGTGTAAAACAGCTGTTTTCTATGTGAATATATAGTAAAGTGTCATTTATTCCTGTGATTAAAGCTGAATTTATTAGATGATAAATACAGTAAAACAGTGTAATATTATATCAGTGTAAAACAGCTGTTTTCTATGTGAATATATAGTAAAGTGTCATTTATTCCTGTGATTAAAGCTGAATTTATTAGATGATAAATACAGTAAAACAGTGTAATATTATATCAGTGTAAAACAGCTGTTTTCTATGTAAATATATAGTAAAGTGTCATTTATTCCTGTGATTAAAGCTGAATTTATTAGATGATAAATACAGTAAAACAGTGTAATATTATATCAGTGTAAAACAGCTGTTTTCTATGTGAATATATAGTAAAGTGTCATTTATTCCTGTGATTAAAGCTGAATTTATTAGATGATAAATACAGTAAAACTGTGTAATATCATATATGAGGGGGTGAGGATTAGAGTTAGTGTCGCTATTGAAGAGAGAGTGTGATTGAGTGAGTATTGGAAGTATTTCAGATGTTTTAGTATCTGTCTATGGAAATATCTGTATTTTTGTCAGCACTACATTGAACTTAGATTATTATTTCAGATGCTCTTTTAAAAGACTACAATTGAAAAACTGTGCATTTATATATAAAATTCAAAGTGTCTGCGTCACACGCCACTGATGACACACGCATTGGGCGAGTTTACGGTGTTAATGTCAAGCTCTGATTGTCTCATTCAATTTTAAATAAAGCCAATAAATAAAATCTGTCTCTGTCCAGCCTCGGCGCTGACGTACCTCCACGGGATGAGAATCATTCACAGAGACCTCAAACCCGAAAACATCGTCCTTCAGCAAGGAGAGAAAAGGGTGAGAGATTGATGTGATTGATTGATTGGTGGTAAATAATCTTTAATAAAAAACCTGTGCTTACAATTGCTTATTTTGCAGTGATTTCCTTTTCTAAAAGCATTGAGACTTCATTTAGACCGCATTATTTTCACTGTCATATTTTATTGCTAAGTTGAAAAGCATGACTGTTTCCTGCGTCTTGTAGTTGGTCCATAAGATCATAGATCTGGGTTACGCTAAAGAGCTGGACCAGAGCAGCCTGTGCACATCGTTTGTTGGGACGCTGCAATATTTGGTAGGTACTTTGTGCAAAACACCACCCTTCTTGATGGTTTAGCATCTCATCTGTACTGATATAAAGTATTGTGTCTGTGTTGTACTGTGTGTCTCTCTCTCAGGCCCCTGAGTTGTTAGAACAGCAGAAATACACTGTGGCGGTGGATTATTGGAGTTTCGGGACGCTGGTTTTTGAGTGTATCACAGGATTCAGGCCTTTTCTACCAAACTGGCAACCCGTGCAATGGTAATTATTCCCTCATTTATCTCTGGCTGTATTGTTAAGGTGTGATAAAGCTGTTAAGGCTTTCCTGTGTCTCAATCAGTAGAGAGCAGAGCTTGCAACATCAAGGTCATGGGTTCGATTCCCAGGGAAAGCAAGAACTGATTAGAATGTCAATGTGTTTCTTGAATGCCGTGATAAAAGCATCTGATAAATGCATGAATGTGAATGTAGATTAAATTAAAACATTCGCTTCAGTTTAAATGCCGTGTAAAAGTGGCATGACTGTGATGTTAAATTCTTTATGTAAATGAATACATTAGCGAGACTCATTAGCAAAAGAACAGTTGATTTTTCATAAGCCGTGACCCGACAGCTTCATGCAGAAAACGCCTTTGTGAACTTGCATGACGCCCTATTGTTCTAACATCTTATGTTTGAGTCAAGATAATATTCCTGCGCAATAGTTTATTACTGCAGAGATTGCTGTGCTGTGATTGGCTGTTCTCCAGTATTCTCATCACATGCACTGTTTTTAAAACATAACCTGAGAATGCAAGAAAAATCGAGACTGACGCCGGCGTTGAAGGGTGTGTTTCGCAATAAATCCACAGTTGGTTAAACTCGCATCTCTCTCTCTCTCTCTCTCTCTCTCTCTCTCTCTCCTCTCAGGCACGGCAAGCTGGTGCATAAAAAACTGGATGATATTGTGGTTTATGAGGATCTGATGGGAGACGTTCAGTTCTCCAAACACCTGCCGAACCCTCACAACCTCAACAAGTGAGTCCTGTGACCATCAACCTGTTATTCAGAGTCTGGATTTATTCTCAATGTTGTTGAATATTTGGGCGAGACGTGATTTAATCCAACAGTTTTTGATTGAATCATGAAAGTGGTTTGTGATATTATTAGTTCATTTTATTTTCCCCTCCCACTAGACCACAACAATAAAAGATAATAAATATTTTACCATCTAATTAAAGATTATGATTTTTTTATTGTAAACTAATTAAAGTCACTTTGTATTTTTTTGTATTGTATATTAAAGCACTAATTAAATAAATGAAAAATACAATACAAAATTTCAATAAAAATTTCATTTTTATAATTTTTGTATTTAAAAAAAAATATTAGTTCAGTAATACCTTGAGATACGAGCATAATCCGTTCCAGGACGAGCTCGTAACTCAAATTGCTCGTTTCTCAAATAATTTTTCCCATAAGAAATAACAGGAGATAAATTAATCCGTTCCGGCCCTCTAAAAAACTCTCTTATTAGTGCTAATATACATGGAAAAAAGATGTTTTTAATTGCTATAGAGACACACACACACACACACACACAAATTATAGTATATAAGGATTCCTGTGATATAAAATAAAATGTGGTTTAATTATGAGACAGACGATACAGTAGCGGCTAATGGCAGCATATGTGGAGTTTGTAAGGCGCCTGTAAGCTGCTCGTATGTCAAATATTTACTCGTATCTCAAAGCATTATCTCAAGGCATTACTGTACTTACAACCCCTATCTCAACAATGAAGCAGCTCTACAGAAAATATATAATGTTTTGTTAAATTATTCAGCTATTCATTCAATAGTTTCAAGTACAGCTAAGTCATATATTTTCGATGTGCCTTCCTGTCGCTCTAACAGTAGAGTGTGGTGCTTGCAACATCAAGGTCATGGGTTCGATTCCCAGGGAAAGCAGGAACTGATTTTTAATGTTAATGTGTTTCTTGAATGCAATGATAAAAGCATCTGATAAATGCATGAATGTAAATGTAACTTTGTACCTAATCAGAGTGCATATGTAGGTTATTTCAGCTGTAAATATGTGTTTCAGACTGTTAGCTGGTAAGCTGGAGAGTTGGCTACAAATGATGCTGAGATGGTCACCAAAAGAGCGAGGCAAAGATTTAAAACAGCAGAGCAAAGACAGTCAGGAGGGGGTCAAAGATCCAGAGGAGGACAGTAAAGACCCCAGTCCAGAGACTGGCAAAGACTCTCCGAAAGGTTCCTGTTTCTGCTTCGATGAATTGCGACGCATTCTGAATCTGAAGGTAGGCTGAAACGGGCTTAACTCAATCTGCTTGCAATCACATCATTCTCTATAGGGCGCAGCTGATTACTTCCTGCTGTATCAGTAGCCAATGAACTCGCTTGCTCAGCCTTCAAATAGTTGGTCAGGATTTGCTGTAGCAGTTGGCGCCCGCTCTCAGAAGCCCTCCCCCTTCCCCAGCTCCACCTGTATAGATCCGCTATGGGTGATTCACAGTAGCGGCATTTGTTTGTTCAATTGAAATCCGCCTCGCAACAGAAGGCACCCCCCCCCCCCCCCCAAAAAAAATCTCTTTATTTCGGGATACTAAGTCATTGCTTCGAGAAATGTTCTCGTTATTTTGAGATACTAAGTCATTATTTCGACGTACTAAGTCATTATTTCGACGTACTAAGTCATTATTTCGACAAACTTTCTTGTTATTTCAACATACTAAGTCATTATTTCGACAGACTAAGTCATTATTTCGACAAACTTTCTTGTTATTTCGACAGACTAAGTCATTATTTCGACAGACTAAGTCATTATTTCGATAGACTAAATCATTATTTCGACTTACTAAGTCATTATTTCGACAAACTTTCTTGTTATTTCAACATACTAAGTCATTATTTCGACAAACTTTCTTGTTATTTCGACATACTAAGTCATTATTTCGACATACTAAGTCATTATTTCGACAAACTTTCTTGTTATTTCGACATACTAAGTCATTATTTCGACAAACTTTCTCGTTATTTCAACATACTAAGTCATTATTTCGACAAACTTTCTTGTTATTTCGACATACTAAGTCATTATTTCGACATACTAAGTCATTATTTCGACAAACTTTCTTGTTATTTCAACATACTAAGTCATTATTTCGACAAACTTTCTTGTTATTTCGACATACTAAGTCATTATTTCGACTTACTAAGTCATTATTTCGACAAACTTGTTATTTCAACATACTAAGTCATTATTTCGACAAACTTTCTCGTTATTTCGACATACTAAGTCATTATTTCGACAAACTTTCTTGTTATTTCGACATACTAAGTCATTATTTCGACATACTAAGTCATTATTTCGACATACTAAGTCATTATTTCGACATACTAAGTCATTATTTCGACTTACTAAGTCATTATTTCGACTTACTAAGTCATTATTTCGACTTACTAAGTCATTATTTCGACAAACTTGTTATTTCAACATACTAAGTCATTATTTCGACAAACTTTCTCGTTATTTCGACATACTAAGTCATTATTTCGACAAACTTTCTTGTTATTTCGACATACTAAGTCATTATTTCGACATACTAAGTCATTATTTCGACATACTAAGTCATTATTTCGACATACTAAGTCATTATTTCGACTTACTAAGTCATTATTTCGACTTACTAAGTCATTATTTCGACTTACTAAGTCATTATTTCGACAAACTTTCTTGTTATTTCAACATACTAAGTCATTATTTCGACAAACTTTCTCGTTATTTCAACATACTAAGTCATTATTTCGATAAACTTTCTCGTTATTTCGACTTACTAAGTCATTATTTCGACTTACTAAGTCATTATTTCGACTTACTAAGTCATTATTTCGACTTACTAAGTCATTATTTCGACTTAATCTTTTTTTTTTCCTCAACTGTGGCGGAAACAGGCTTCCATAACTTAACATTGTTAAATATAACAGAGATAATAAAGTAATTGCAGTTGCATAGCATACGATATTTATTTAAAGGAGGTTTCCGATTGAGTCTCCAAATTCCAAAGCCTTTCTCTGGTAAATCATGAACGCCATGTTGTGCAGCAGCAGCATCTCTTACTTGACCTTCGAATCATCCCAATCCCTTCTTCCCGTTACGCCATCCCTTGATCCCAGTGTCTCATGCGATGCTCTCTCTCTTCTCAGCTGGTGCACGTGCTCAACATGACCTCTGCTGAGATATTCACCTACTCCGTGCAGCCGCAGGAAGACGTGGCGTCGCTGCAGGAGCGAATCGCTCAGGACGCTCGCATTCCTCCGGCCAATCAGGAGCTGCTGCTGGAGGCGGGACTCGCGCTTGAGCCGCAGAACAGCGTCATGCAGTGTGCCATCGATTATAGCGTACGTTTCAAACCTTTCTGATGCTACAGCAACAGCACTGTGTCATCCCGGTTGAGCCTGATTGTGTTGTGTTGTAGTTAATGGATGCTCGGCGCACGGACGAGCCGCTGGTTTTCCTGTTTGACCGCTCGTGCTGCAGCTACGAGCCTCAGTTTACACCACGTGTCCTTCCGGAGAACGTCCGAGTCGTCCGTGAGTCACCGTCCATTTCTTGTCCTCGTTCACCTCAGTTACTAAAGACTTCATCGCTGTGTTGACAGAAACTTACTTTACAAAACAAAGTGAATAACTTTTTTCCGAAAACCTTGAAACATTTCAATGTAATAAAACAATACAGAAAATGTATAAAGTAAACAAATGTTTCGAACATTAAAGTGCAGAAGAACTATAATAATCAGTTTTTCAGATGCACAATATATATATACAGTGGAGTTCACTTATCTCGAGTCACGGTTAACTCGCCAATACTATTATGGCGATGTTTTTGAAGTGGAACCACCAAACTCCCTATTTGTCTTAGTATTTTCTTGTGGGTTAATTCGATTCGTTAATGTCACCGAAATCTCATATCTCGAGCACAAAAGAGGGACAAATTCGCCACTTCACATGGTTATTTCGTTACTAATTTGCGTACCTAGTTCACTGCGCATGCGCTGAGTTTGCGTTGCACGTGGATCGCGGATCATCAAGAAGATGTGATTGGCTGTGCTGCATGAGGGCGGGCTCTTCTCATCTCATCCGATTATCAACACAACACGCTTCTTAAAGGGACGAGCGCAGAGGGAGAGACTGCTTTTTTCTTTTTTTTCTGACTTGTGTTTGTGTTCTTATTGTGTGAATTTTGCACACAAGCACTGTGTATCGAGCTGAACAGTTATGATAATTGACGACATGCGAGCAACATTTGAAATTCGAAATGTGATCTTTCTTTACACAAAACACGCTGGCTATATGAGTGTGTGGATTATCTGCGTCTGCGGGTTATATGTGGGAAAATCTGTAATATATGTTATATGGGTTATCTCGATAAACTGTTAACTCGATGCTTTTTTGCAACCCCCGAGGCCGTCGACATAACCAAACTCCACTGTATATCTCGCCCACCGTATTGGTAAATACGTAGCTGATAAATATTGGATTGTTTCCTTCTGCTGAGACGCTTCAGATGTTCATCATGATGGTTTTGATTTGCTTGAAATATGATTGAACTCACTTCAAGAAAGAAAGTACGGATCAACATGTCTCTCATATCGGCTACATAAAATCATAATGAGAACCTCATAATTGTGTGTTTGGGACGTGGATTTTTATGGTTGATTTTGTAATCATTCTCTCAAAGATTATATGAAAATATGGCTTTAGATTTATCCAATTTATCAGTTATCGGCTTTCAAATATAAAGAATTATCGGTTATCTGTATCGGCCAAAATTGCATCTCTAATTAAAATGTAAGTATTTGGTGTTGATTCAAATGGCTGTTTGAAAACATGCAGATACTGTTTGACTTCCTTTTACATGCAAAGCAGCTACAAAACAGAAATTATCCGGGCAACCGATGCAAATGCGTCATTTCTGACTTTCTATAAGCGCCACCTACTGTCAGAGAGTGAATTTGCATCGTCATTCAGCCGAACACTCGCTTCATCACGTTTCTCGTCCACGTTATGGTTTTTTACATCAAAGTGCCTTTTGTAAGCAGAACACACTGAGTGTTGTAAAATTAAACCGTTGTTAGAAAAGAAGCATTCTTATATCTAAACAATTCATTATAAGTTATGTACATTCATGCAGATCCTCATAAACCATGTGTTGTGACGCAGAGAACGAGCCCAAGCGCTTGCTGCCCTACAGCTCCCAGAGACGCACGTGGGGTCAAGCGTGGCACACCATCCGCGCGCTGAAGGAAGACTGGCAGAGGCTCCAGCAAGGCCAGAAAGTAGCCATGTAAGACGGGAAGCCATGTGTGGGAGTGTGTGAGAGGCTGTAAACGACTCGTTCCCTCTCTCTGTTCCAGCATGAGTCTCCTCAGACATAACGGCACGCTGTCCAAGCAGAAGAACGAGATGGTCTCCATGCACCAGAGGTTAAAAGCCACGCTGGAGTTTTTCAGCACCAGTCTGCACATCGACATCGACAAATACCAGGAGCAAAGAGCCACGGGCATCGGTCTGACACACACTCACAAACAAGTACAGTCGTGCCTTGAGATATGAGCATAATCCGTTCCAGTAACTCGAGTTGCTCGTAACTCAAATCATTTTGGGAGCTGCAAGCTCATTTTAATCCCTAACATTCCCCACGTGCGCTCGATCTTCTCTCGACTGCTGTTTTTGCTCACGCAAACACGTGAGATGAGGTCTGTAAGCTGCTCGTATCTCAAATATTTGCTCGTATCTCAAAGCAAAATGTGCTCGTATGTCGGGACGCTCGTATCTCAAAGCTGTACTAGTATCAGCTCAGTTCTGTTCTTAACATTACTGTCAGAATGATTTGCTCATGTTTTCCAGCTTCTGAAAAATTATTGAACGTCTGGAGAGAAATGGAGCAAACCGCCCTCGACTGTGGACAGGTATATTCGACGTTATACGACGAGATCTCGCAATATTAAAACATGACTATTTTTCTTCCAGTTGAAAAGCTGTACGATACATTAATGCAATTTAACAAATCATATATAAAGTCATATATAAACCATTTATAAACCTGCACTAACTCTTTAGATTGCACTAGTTTCTAAATGTGCAAACTGTCGTGATTTCAAAATAAAAGTTTGCATATTTTGATGAACATTTAGCATCTCTATTGTAAAGAAGTGGCCAAATATTAAATATTTTGTGGACATTTGAATTGAATGTCATAGGATTTGATCTGGCGTAACAACAACAATCACCAGTTATAACAATTACCAGTTATAATCTTTGGTTATGCATGTGCAGAAGTTGATTGTGTGTAATATTGTGTATATCACATTATGCACTATAACAGTGTTGTTCAATAAAACCATAAAATGACTTGCTATTTAAACCAATCATTAACTTGTTATTTTAAAGGCTGACTTAGGTCTATTTTATTACCACAAAAAATATAATCTGATTATTCAATTACTGATTACCAAAATAATTATTACCGATGGCACTAGATTAGTGAAATGCAATAAAGAATGAAATACTATTTTTCTAGTTTTTTTTGTCATTGAAGATTTCTTAAATGTAATGTTTCTTAAAAATATCCTCGTTTCATTCTCGTGAACCTGAAATTGTGTGTCGTCACACCTCTACGTGTTTGCTGTGACAGTGAATGTTGTAATCGTGTGTTTATCAGACAGAAGACGTGAATAAACTGGAGGAGGAGATGATGACTCTTCAAACTGATATCGTGGAGCTCCAGAGACAGCCGTGGAGGAGCGGAGAGGCTTTAGAGACGCTGTAAACAACACACACACACACACACACACACACACACATACCAGTCTCATGTAGTCATACTGATGATGTTTGGTGTTACGCAGCCAGTTTATTACTCGAAATGATGAGTCATTAACAATAAACAATAAAAAAGTAATATTTGCAAATGATATTAGTATAAATCCACAAATTTTTGTATTAATATTACATTTTACAGGACGGTTTAAAATAAAAATCGGAAACATGGAACAGTTTATTCAACAACAACAAAATCCCACCCCCTCAAAAAAATAATTTGTTTCATATTTGTATTGCATTTTGTAGCATAACATTACCCAAATTATAAACATTTGTGCGTGTGTGTGTGTGTGTGTGCATTCACTCCCACTCACCGGTGTTGTTTTGCAGTGAGGTGAGGGCAATGGAGCTCTTCCGGAAACTGAGAGAGAAACCCAGAGGTAAGAAACACTTTATCAACATCCTCATCCTCTCGGGATGAGCCGCTGCATCACTCTCACTCTCACTCTCACTCTCACTCTCTCACTCTCACTCTCTCACACTCACTCTCATACTCACTCTCACACACTCACTCTCTCTCACTCTCTCTCTTTCTCTCTCTCCAGAGCAGCGCTGTAACGGCGACTGTCAGGACGTCATCAAACTGGTGGTTCAAGCCATTCAGTTTTACGAGAGGAAGCTACGGGACTTTTACACACACCTGAGGTTTGTTTCATCACAAGATTCATTTACTGTGTGTGTGTGTGTGTGTGTGTGTTGAAGCGTATCTGTTGAGCGCGAGAATGCAGTGGCCAATCAGAGGCCTTCAAACTAGAATGATACTCATAAAGTATAAACTCATACAGTGACAGACAGTTCCAGCGATATAAAACGCACTTTCTGTTTATTTGCGGCTCAAGACAACAGTATTTAAATGTGAGATTGAATCTGAAATTGCGATGTTTTTGTGAAGATAAGCCATAGCAACGGACGGGATAAAGAAAATACTAAATTATTAAATTACATTTTATTATTTTATTAAATTATTTAAAAAAACATTATTACATTTACATGCTCTTTTTTTTGAGGAACGTTTACTTAATTGAAAAATATTTAAAGGGTACAGGCTAATGTCTTAATGTATTATTTATCCCTGCTTATTAGCATTATTCATTTGTTTATTATTCAGATTAACTCAGTTGAGTTAATCTGTTGTATCGTTGTATCATTTAAAGGGACAGTGCACCCAAAAAATCATTTACTCGCCCTCACTTCTGTTGAACACATATGAGGACAGATGATGAGTTTGGGTGCACTGTCCCTTTAAGATGTGCTGAATAAAGCACAATGTAAGTAAATATGACTTGACTAGTTTCAATAGTTTTTGATAAGATTCCAAAACTGGTACTGAGAACTGTGAGATTGTGCTGGTCAGTGTATCCTGACCGTGATCGGTGTTGAAACGGATCTGTTCGTTGTGAATCTGTATCGAATTTGTCTTTTACTTGATTGTTTTTTTGTGTGTTTTCTTCACATTGTCTTTGCACTGTCTTGCAGAATGACTTGTTTAGTGTTTGTAATATTGCATTTAAATGTATTTAAATGAAAGTTAAAATGGAGTGTGTGTTTGTGTGCTTGCGTGTATCTCTGTGTGTGTGTGTGTGTTTGTGCGCGTGTGAATCTGTGTGTGCATGCATGTGTTTGTGTGCGTGTATGCATGTGTGTGTGTGTGTGTGTGTGTGCGTGCATGTGAATCCGTGTGTGTGTATCTGTGTGCATGTGTTTGCATACGTTTGTGTGTGTGTGTGTGTGTGTGTGTGTGTGTGCAGTAAGACGATGGTGTGCCGTCAGAGGGTGCTGGAGCTGCTGCCGCGGGTGGAGGGGATGGTGAGTGCGATGGCGCGGAGCGAGAAGCGACTGCAGCACCTGCAGGAGAAGAGACAGAAGGAGCTCTGGAACCTGCTCAAAGTAGCTTGTGTAAGTAAAATACTCGCACTACTCCTCTAGTCTGCATGTGTGTATATTATGCACACAATTTCTGCATGCATGGAAAAACCCAGATGGCTAAAATATGCATCATGCAACATATCTCACTTGACTTGCGCGTGTGTGTTTCAGAGTAAGGTTCGTAGTCCCGTGAGCGGCAGTCCAGATGGAGGACGGACTCCACCGGCTCCTGGACACCCGCTGATGTCTCACAGGCCGTCGCATCCCGACGCACCGCAGACGTGAGTCCAGCGCCAGACACATTTGCATTCATTTGCATGTTTCCATTACGAGCGTTTCTCTCTTGTTTTATATTTAGAGACGAGTCTCAGCTTGTGATTGAGGAGAGCAAGAAGTTTGAGAGCCGCCTGCAGAGTTTAGTGCAAGACACAATTCAGGAAACAGAGACCAGCATGCAGGTAATCAAGCAGAAGTTATGAAAAACTACTATTGCGCTGTTTAAGCTTCCTAATGTTGTTTCAGAGTCTCCTGCAACAGGTTCACATGCATCCAACATCAGAAACAGTTTAATTCTCTCATAACATCCACTGCAGCATCAGCTCTTTCTCTCAGCGTCTGAAACGCTTCGTCTGTAGATTCAGTCTCTCTAAGCCCCGCCCCTCTGAGATCTGCTCTGCTCTGATTGGTCAGAACCCAAGCGCTCATTATCATATGTGAATCTCAGCTCTTGATTGGCAGATACGAACAGTAACGATGCTGTGGGTTTTACCGTATCGATCTCATCAAAGTGGAAAACAGCGTCTAAAACTCTTCCAGTCTCAGACTCAATGACAGGGATTGAGGGCGGAGCAAACAGACGCCAATCAACACCAGAGGCGGGACTTATGCTAATGAGTTACAAACCTCCGTATGTTCAGCAGGAAGTGAGACTGAATTACTGACGACTCGTTTCAGTCCAGAATCGACAAAATCTTTGATCTGTGAAACTTTACATTCACAAATACACACATTACACACTAAATGAAAGATAACATCCTAAAAAAAACTGACTCAAGTGAAATTTCTAAATCTACAAAAGGTCATGCCTCGCTATAACCATGATAATAATTTATATTAACAATTGCTGGCATCGAGCAAACCTCTAGTAATCATAATAGGGAGTTTTGTGCAATATTGTAATGATTAATCGCAACAATTAATTTTAATTAACTCAGTTGAAGAGTTAATTTATGAATTCATGTTTATGAATTATGCATTCCTTAAGCTTTGTCTTCAGAACATTTTTAAGAGGTATTTAGCTTAACATTTAAAAGGCACTCTTACAACTGAGGAATACAGTATTAGAGTATTTCGTGGTGATTGCAACAAAAGGTCATGGGTTCTATTCCCAGGGAAAGCAAGAACTGATTAGAATGTCAATGTGTTTCTTGAATGCGATGATAAAAGCATCTGATGAATGTAAGTTGTTTGACGGTAGCAGTCGAGAAGAATGTTTTGTGTAACACACGTTTGGATGAGAGATGATATTGATCTCTCTTTCAGATTCTGAGGGAGTGGGAGTGGTTGAGTGGAGGGCAGGATCTGGCCTGATGTCAGAAGCACACAGAAACGACGCTGTACCGCCACCAGCTGGAGGAAAGCAGATGCTGCAGGCCAATCCATTCAGCTGGGTTCAAAACGACTGTTTCCAGCCTTCCTGATGACGTCTTCTATGCAAACTTCTCTTCACATGCGCCCTTTGAATTGTGGATTATTATTGGCTGTATGTTCTGTTCCTCATTTGCAAGTGGCTGTGGATAAAAGTGTAAATATAAATCTGTCCTGGTTCTTCATGACCTGGATGGAAATGTTATCGTGTTCATGAAGATTTCATGGCAGAAGACGAACCTGTCCTTCAGCTCATGAAATATGCAAAGTTCAGTTGAGGAGGTTATTTTTATACGCCGAGGAAAAACAGAATTGATATTTTGAGTTTATTTTAACTTGTGTGTTTTTGTCATCGTGTCTATGTAGTTTTTTTTTTACTCATTTCAACGTTAGTACATCAAATGAAACTGGAAATGCAGCTGAAATAAAATGTTTATTATGCATTTTATTTCAGTTCAAGTCTATTTTATGGGTTTAGTTAGTGATGTTTAGTTTTTTTACACACAAAAAAAAATGCAATAAAATTGTGCATTAAGGATTTTGCTTGTTTTTGATTCCTAGTGTAATTTCATTTAAAAAAAGGATGAAAAGCAACATTCATTCAGTCAACATTCATCTTTAATGAGTTCCTCGACACCAGTTTCTTCTTCAAATCCTCCGTTTTTAACATAAATCAGTGTTTTATATGGGAATAAAAAGGAAATGCAGAGAAAGTCATGGGTTGTCCTCTAATAACTCCAGCCCACAAACATAAACAACCAACTTGTGTGATAAAACGAGTTTGGCAATGAAAGTGGACGAGTGTGAAAGAACTACAAACACAAACCATCATCAGGATATTTATCTAGTTGGATTTAAAGACAAAAGAAGTGATACGGTGCCACATATGTAACATTAATGACTGCTGTGATATGTCGTCACACAGTGAGCTGGATACGTGTAGACAGAAATCATGTGACTGGTGATCCTGTTTCTTATTGGTTGAGGTTCTACTGGGTTTAAGGCCAGATTAGTTAACCACGAATTACTGGGGAAAGTGTGTTTTTGCAGTCGTGCTGCTCTCAGAGCCCCGGTGCTTCTTTTCTTTCCGTTGATGCCTCGCTGCTTTCGCTCCGTCCGTCGCTACACCTCCAGCTCGAAGCCCATGCCCACCTTGTGTCCTCCGGCGTTGAAGTTCTTGGCGTCGATCAGAGCAGAGAGAGTGAGTTTCACACCTGCAGAACACACAACACCGTTCATTACGCTTCACTGGCACTTGTTAAACATTTAAAGAGGATCTGTTGTTTTTTTCATCTCTCTTTAGTGTGTGATGTTGCCGTTTGAGGATGAAAAAGCTCCAGTTATTTTCTATATCAGTTTTTGAACTCCTGAGTTTCTTCCGGGAACAAAACACTCACAATATTCCTCATTATAATAATTTATGCGCCGAATAAAGGGGCGGGGCTTGAGTGAGTGAGTCGTGTGTTGAAACTGATGGCTATGGAAAGGGGCGGGACATTTCCCAAACACTCAACCAATCGCAACACAGTGATCCAGCCGACCAATCAGAGCACATTATGCTTTTTGGATTTCACATTTTCTCTATTAGCAAATGTTTTGATCGATAACTCATAACACTTTAAATTTGATCAAGCCCATCTTATCTTAGCTTATTTTTTAAATAATCGCAGTTAACAGCAGGATCTGTGTGATAAACCACATCGCCCGTGATCCTGTACAGAGATTACACCAATTGGGGAGTGAAAAACCCCCCCAAAAATGCAAGACGCTCCAAAATAGCTCTTTAGCTCCGCCCACTCCTGTCAAACACAGCAAAGACGCAATGAGTAATCTCCCCGTGTCCTTAAAATACTTAAATGTTTGTTTATATACAGTGTATATATATTGTTTTTATATATAATAAAAAAAATTGAATGAGTAGTTTTACATTTCTTGATCGCTTTTAATTGAATCCTGCAATGCTTCATGGGATTGTAGTTCTTTTCCTCCCCATGTCATTTAAGAATAAGGTAAAAGCGGCTAATAATGCGTCTTCAGTCAGAAAAAGGTGTTTGTTTACCTGGCCGGAGGCTCTGTGTGTATCCTAATCCCACCAGACTAGCGTTATTCACTTTAGCCTGTGGACAGACACACATTGGCATTAGCGTCAGTAATATTTGTCAGTTTGAGGAGTAACGGGAGGGCGTTCAGGGACTCACAGAGATGGAGGAGTTTTTGTCTAGCTGGTATTTAGCAGCGATGCCAAAGCGTGTGTTGTTACTGCCGGCGGTCCAGGCCAGATTCACCGCCGTCTCCAGCTCATCGTTCACCTTCTGATAGATGGAGCCGCCGAACTCTGTACCGTCATTACTGCAACACACACACACACACACACATGCACAAATGCACATTCATTAATTTAAAAATGAATGCAATTGACAAACAGCACAAAAATACTAAAACTTTAACAAAAATGTAAACAATAAATGAAAACGAATTCAAACTATTTATAAAAGCTACAATAGTAATTCAATAACCTGATGCGTTTTCAGTTTAAGGTGAATAGAGTAAAAATGAATTAACATATATATTTTACTTTCTCCAGTTTATCACAGCACATTAACACAATTGTTTTGTATAACAATTGTTATTAAATGTCATGTGCAAACAAGGCATTATCTAATGAAATACAGAAGAGGACATTGGCGTAAACATGATGTTAGCATGTTTCAACGCTTCACTGGATATGTGTTAGCATGATGCTAACATGATTTAGTCTATAATGCTAGCAAATTTGATCATGTTCTAATAAGGATGTTTAAGCACTTAGCTAATCACTATTAGTGTGTATCTGGTACTTTCATTGAACGTTTATGGAGGTTTTTGTCATTATGAAGATTGACGGCCCTCGATCTCCTCTGGATGTTCAGCCTGAGTAACTGATGATGTGTTGTGGTGTTGTGAATGTGAAGTGCTGGTCTGGCGTCTCCTCACACATTGGTGTGTAGCTGGAAGTCTCCCGCCTTGTAGCCCAGAGCAAAGTTGTTCTGGGCGAGTTTGGACTTGGCCGTGTCGAAGGCCATCTGATACCCGGCCAGCCAGCCTTCATAACCCAGAACCGCTGCGGCGTGAACCGTGGGTCCGGCCAGGTCGAAGTCTAAATCACAGCCCACGTTCATGAAATCACGCTTGTATCCCGTCTTCAGCTTAGCGCTCTTCTTCCTGAACATATCAGAGAGACGACAGTGTTGAACATTTACTGCCATCAGTTTACAGACGGAAACACTTTTTAATGGAATGAAATTTTAACACAGGAAGAGTTTAATTTTTAGATATATACACATTTCTGCATATGTAATTTTTTATTATTATATAAATATATAATTATTTGTTAATGTAAGTACTGAGTATTTGGGTTTTAATTCATAACAATTATGGGATATATATATATATAAGTACCTTATTATAAAGTGTTACCATATATGTACGTGTTAATCCTTTAAATTTAATAAATAGTATTTGGCTTCTAAAATGTACAAAATAGGTGGAAATGAAGTCTTTTAGCTCAATTTTGTCATTTAATTACATACAAATATATAGCTTATTATTAATTTAATTGAAGTACATACACACACACACACAACATTTGATATTTCATTTATATATATTTAAATGCAATATTACAAACACTAATGAGTATTTGAATTTAAACATTTATGTTTTATATATTTATAACATACAGACTCTCTCTATATATATATATATATATATAGAAATGAAGATTTAATTAAAATCTTTTCTTTAAAAAAATATTTTTGTAATTAAATTTTTTTTTATAAACAACTGAAAATAATTCATATTCATTATCTTAATTAAATTTTCAGTAAATCATGAACTTTCAAAACTGTCACAATCCAATCCAAATTCAACAAAATGATACTTGTATTGAAGAAAAAGACCCTTAATTATTTAAGTAAACTTTATTTACTGTTTTGAGAGTCACGTACCCGGTGTTGGGCACGAACGAAATGTCCAATCCCAGCTTCAGGCCTTTGGCCAGCTGCACAGACACAAGACACAAATTGCATTGCACACACATCTAAAATCTTTATGCATGTGTTAGAAATGGCAACCTGGACTCACCTGATCTTCCAGAGTCACTTCGGTTGTCAGAATATTATCCGTGTTCCACTTCTGGTTCAAATTCAAGCCCAGATCCTTCACTTTGTACTTGGTCTCCAGGTTTCCAGCCGCCTTTCCGGTGTCTGTGTTACTGGAGCCGCTGGTGGAAAACTCCTGAGAGACGAGAGGAAAACAGAGGAAGTGAAAGGATGCAGGGGAAGAACAATAGAGAGAGATGCTGCAACAGAGAGGAAGAGGAGGGATACACAGATTAACAGGAGTTGGAGAGGAGGGTTGGACTGCACCAGCTGCTCATAAAGGGTCACTAGTTAGTGCAAAGTTAGTCGTTTACTAGTTCAGTACTTCATTTGGTTGCACAATTTGTTTTTAATGCCACTTTGGTAGTAGAACACAAGCTTAATATGATGTCCACCTTTACGATGCACGTTTGTAAACAGGAAATAGTGTTAAAGTTGTGCATTTCACGGTTAACTTTGGTTTAAGATGAATTCTGGGAAAATCCTGGTCACTAAGTGCTTACAACATCGTTCTCACTGTCAAGACATGAAATCCTCTCAACGTTAGTGAAGAACTGAATAAGCTGAGTCGCCGAAAGAGACTAAACACATTTACATCCTCTTGTAAAACATCTCAGTCTTACCATCTGACAGCGGCGTCCAATAAAGAGAGCAAGAAAGACAGAAAGAAGCAGGTTAGGAAATGATACACAGATGCAATCATTCAGATTCATGTGGAGTTAAAGCAATAGAGGAGCCACAAACACACACACACACACACACAAACTCATACTCTCACACTCATAATCAATCACACACACACACACACACTCAACACACTGAATCCATGAAAGATGTTTTCTTTACAGGAAGAGGATGTTCAGAAGTAAAGTTTTTAAAAAAGAGCAGTGCGACAGAGAAAATAACTCTTGCATAAAAGCACACAGAGAAGATTTCAGATGGCAAAGCCACGATACTTTTGACATCATTCATGTACCATGGTACTTGTGTGCATTTACTTTGTTAGTGAAGAAACAGAGAGAAAAGGGCAACTCACAACTTCACTCAGAGACTTGGTCTTCAGGTCCAGCTTAACAGCTCCGAAGCCTGAGAGAGAGAGAGAGATTATTCCTGTGATTAAAGTTGAATTTATTAGATGATAAATACAGTAAAACAGTGTAATATTATATCAGTGTAAAACAGCTGTTTTCTATGTGAATATATAGTAAAGTGTCATTTATTACTGGATTTATTACAGTACTTTTAGAACTCTGTACAGATCATTCGTCACGGTTTTACCTCGTGTTGTTGCATTAATTGTGATCGCTATTCTTCACGTTGTAATATCGTTACACATAAATAAATAAATAAATTCATTACATTTATATAGCGCTTTTTATCAAAGTCTCTCAAAGTCGCTTTACATGGAAGGGGGAATCTCCTCAACCGCCACTAGAGTGCAGCTCCACCTGGATGATGCGACGGCAGCCATATTGCGCCAGAACGCTCACCACACACTAGCTATTGGTGGAGAGACAGAGTGAAGATGCAGCCAATCAGAGAAAGGGGATGGTTAGGAAGCCATGATGGACAAATTTGGCCAGGATGCCGGGGTTACACCCCTACTCTTGCGAAAGACATCCTGGGATTTTTAATGACCACAGAGAGTCAGGACCTCGGTTTAACTTCTCATTCGAAAGACGGTGCTCGTTTCAGTACAGTGTCCCCGTCACTATACTGGGGCGGTAGGACTCACATAGACCAGAGGGTGAGCACCCCCTGCTGGCCTCCTAACACCACTTCCAGCAGCAATGTTGAAGGAACTAGTTAATCTGAAGTGTTCAATAAGTGTTAAGTTAACAGTCTTGTCACTTTAAGAGGGCGGGGTTTCAGGGGGGCGAGAGAGAGAGTTGAGTGTGAGGGATGAGAGAGGCTCTGAAGCAGAGATAGTTTTGATTCTTCTGTTATGTACGGCGTGGGTTGAAGCCAGAACAGCAATCCGTTAATAAAATCTCTGAACGAGAAGGAACCTGACTGGTTATTAAAAGTAGCAACAATGTACTAAAATATATACGTACAGTACAGCATATAGAAAGAAGGTGCGAAATCCTCCCTGTAAGCAGTAATAATAATAATAATTCCCCCCCCCCTCTCCTCTCATCTCCATCACGCCAGCAGAGACAGGTAAAGTGCACGTTACAGTAAATTGTCAAGTATTTTTAGAGTTTAATGGTCAATTATTAATTAATATTTATATGAGATCTTAATGGTTATAATTTTAAATGTAATTAATAGGGTAAAACCAAATTTTTTTTTAAATTGGGCATTTGTGGTCATGTGGAACGAATCAAGTGATTTTTAGTGCATTCTTATGGGGAAAATTGTTTTGGTGTACGAGCATTTTGGGTTACGAGCTCTTGGAACGAATTAAACTCGTAAACCGAGGTATTACTGTATATATATATATATAAGACTTATGTATATGTAGACTTTATATATGTAACCTATAAAGATCCTCTAAATGTGAAAGGAAGTCAATGTTCCCAGAGAGTGTTATGACTCCCATGAGTCTCAGGGAAGGAAAACGGGATGAGCTATTACTTCTTGAACTCTTTCCTGTCGTTTAACCCTTGACATGATCTGTCAGAAGGTCAGTGCTGATTTATTTGTGTTAATATCACATTACAATGAGCAGCTGCAAACATCTATATAAAGAAATGTAAAGAAAGAAAAAGTAAATTCTCCGCGGTCGTCACTCACCATATCCTTTGCTGAAGATATCTTTGGCAGATTTGCCGAGGTCAGCGTATGCGGGAGGGACGGCCATGCTTGCTGGACAGAAAGAGAGCAGAAGACACTTTAAACCGAGTGTTTAGAGATCAGCCGTGTGAGAATCTGCATGCAACAAGTTTACAACGGTCAACAAAAACCAGCCGCACATGCATCCTAACGGTTCAGTCGCTAAACACGGCTAGTCACGGCGCGGAAGCAACATGCTAATACAGATGCTCTTACCAAAGCATCAGCGGCTGATCTCACGCTCATCACACACACTCACACTGACGGATGCATGAGCAGCGTGAAACTACCATCAACTACAGTGTTTCTACACACACACACGACAAACGTTCTGGGTTCACTACGGTATTTATCTATTTACACAGAAATGAATTTAAAGAGCATGTTTACAGTGATGCACGACTGAAGTGTGTTTCAGAGGGTTTAAAGCACAAATGCTTTATACTTACACTCATTAATTTGAGCTGTAAAGTGTCTAAGTCAGATTTTAAGCAGATGTTGATTGTAATGAGAGATCGTCAATCACAAGGTTTAAGTTTTGAACATACACATTTTCTGCCCAATAGACTTGCATTGAAAGTGCAATAACTGCAAACATGACTTTTATTTTTCATATGATCGATGAGTCATCTATACATCCATCATCTGTCTGTCTATCTATCCATCCATCCATCCATCCGACTGCTCTCTATCTATCTATCATCTGTCTGTCTATCTATCATTATCTATCTATCTTTTTTTCTATAATCTGTCTGTCTGTCTGTCTATCTATCAATCTATGATCTGTCTGTCTGTCTATCAATATATCTATCATCTGTCTGTCTGTCTATCAATCATCTGTCTGTCTATCTATCTATCTATCTATGATCTGTCTGTCTGTCTATCTATCATCTGTTTATCTATCAATCTATGATCTGTCTGTCTGTCTATCAATATATCAATCATCTGTCTGTCTGTCTATCAATCATCTGTCTGTCTGTCTGTCTATCAATCTATGATCTGTCTGTCTGTCTATCTATCTATCTATCATCTGTCTGTCTGTCTATCATCTGTCTGTCTGTCTGTACTTCTATCTGTGTGTTTATCCATCCATCTATCTATCTATCTGTCTATCTTTTTTCTATCTGTCTGTCTGTCCTCTCTCTCTCTCTCTCTCTCTCTCTCTCTCCGTCACTCACCGCAGGTCTTTGGCTTGCAGTGATGGCAGGTCTCACTGCTTCCTTTCATTTGAGTCTCTTTCTGCTTCTGTCCTTTCTCAGACATGATCTGGGGTCAAAGATCACAATCAAACACACACACACCATAAACCACAACACACTGTCTTCCTCCATAACAGAGTGAGGGTGTGTGAGATCAGACGGTCGCCATGCCGACCTCTGCAGGGCGCTCGGCTCTTGGGAAAGGGGCGGACCGCAGGTGACGGGATGCTGACGCAGCATCTCTACAGAGCGTGTCTCCCTCCCCCAGATCCCCGGATACGGCTACAGAAATAGACTCAACTGACACCGTTGCTCCCAGTGCCATGAGGCGTTACGGAATGGGAAATATTTCCCTTTGACACCAGGATGCATCGCTAGTTCTGCCTTAAGAAACAACAAACTGCATTTCTATCAGATGGCTTGAAAATAACGCATGCATGAGATGACGACTTGTATCGGTGTTCTAGAATAGCTGTTTTATTCAAGATCTCATGGCGGGCGCCATGTTGAGATCACATGACCAGCCGAATACGAGTCACTTCATCTCCGTAACGGTTATTGCATCCATGCACATCAATCAAGAGCAAACGGGAACTTTTACGCAATCATATTCGGGCAATAACATGTATTTAAGTTGGTTTATGCGAATGCTGGTTTGTTGTGTTGAATAAATATATGCCAGCTAAATATTAAATGCTGCTTTATCTGTGAACGTTGCTAGTTTTTGAAAGCATGTGACAGTTGATGTTGCTGTGCAACCAGATGCTGTTTTATTACTATAATCAATAATCAATGAAGCAGAAGAGTGCAAATATTCACCTGTACGCCAGACCCTGTAACTCTGTAACACACCACTCATGCAAACACACTACAGTATGATACACTTGATATACAACTCTATACACAACTCTAGCTACACAACTATTGATTCTTAAACTCTAGATATAGTACTCTAGATACACAATGCTTGATTATTCATCTCTAGATATACAATTCTAGATACACAACGCTTGATACACAACACCTGATACACAACACTTGATACACAACTCTAGCTACAAAAATCTTGATTCTTAAACTCTAGATATACAACTCTAGATACACAACACTTGATACACAACTCTAGATACACAACACTTGATACACAACTCTAGCTACACAACACTTGATACACAACTCTAGCTACACAACTATTGATTCTTAAACTCTAGATATACTACTCTAGATACACAACGCTTGATACACAACTCTTGATACACAACACTAGAATCTAGAGTACACTCTACACAACTCTTCATTCAAAGCTCTTGACATATTTATTTATTTTGTTACATTACTCTTGATACATTATTACTCTTGATACATTCGTTTATTACGTTTGATATATTTATTACCCTTGATACATTTATTACTCTTAATACATTTATTACTTTTGATACATTTATTACTTTTGATAAGTTTATTACTCTTGATACAATTATTCCTTTCGATACATTTATTACTCTTGATACGTTTATTACTTTTGATACATTTATTACTTTTGATAAGTTTATTACTCTTGATACAATTATTCATTTCGATACATTTATTACTCTTGATACGTTTATTACTTTTGATACGTTTATTACTCTTGATACGTTTATTACTTTTGATACATTTATTACTCTTGATACGTTTATTACTTTTGATACATTTATTACTTTTGATAAGTTTATTACTCTTGATACAATTATTCATTTCGATACATTTATTACTCTTGATACGTTTATTACTTTTGATACGTTTATTACTCTTGATACGTTTATTACTCTTGATACAATTATTACTTTCGATACATTTATTACTCTTGATACGTTTATTACTTTTGATACGTTTATTACTTTTGATACGTTTATTACTTTTGATACGTTTATTACTCTTGATACGTTTATTACTCTTGATACGTTTATTACTCTTGATACAATTATTACTTTCGATACATTTATTGCTCTTGATCCTGTTACGGTGGCAGTAACGATGAGGACAAGGAAGGATGCGGAGACGTTACATTATTTATTTAAATAAAACTAGGGACGCATACACACAAGAAACATTAACAAGAACCAACAAAGACTGGAGGAAACACAGGGTAGATATACACAGGGGAATCAGAGGGAACGAGACACAGCTGACAAGACTAACTGGGTGATGACGAGGCAGGTGAAGGGAATTACACTGGGAACCCGGATGAACACAAAGACAAGACAGACATGTGACAAGCTCCCCCTCCCAGAAGTCGTGTCCTCGCGCTGTAAAGAGTCAAACAGAGGCCGGCGTGGAGCAAAACACAAAAGTAGGGGTGGAGGATGGGAGGAGCCAGAGGCAAGCAGGAGCCAGGAGCGCCAGGTGGAGCTCCAGAGACCAACCAGGAAGAGGCCCCAGGGTGGAGTCGATGGCGGGAGGAGCACTAGGGATGTGGAGAGAACACTAGGGATGACCGACATCGAAGACGTCACGGCGGGAGGTCCAGGTGGAGTTGACAAACCGATGAGCCCATGCTAGAAGGTTAGCCCTGGAGACCGAGGTGGAGCTATGAGGACGAAAGCAGAGGAGCCAGATGGAGCCGAAAGTCTAGGCAGGGCGGAGCAGTAGGGATGAGGGAGCCCGGGGGAATGGTTTCCAGTGGAGCCGAGGGTGGGAGGAGCCGAAGCGTCCACGGGACGAGGTGGAGCGATGGGCACAGAGGTTGGAGGTGCAACTCAGGGATCCTCTGTGCCCGGTGAAGCTGGTGGACAGACGACACATGGCGGCTCCCAGTTGTTGTTGGGAGATGATGAAGGGGCGCTGGACACTGGCAGAGGTGGGGCTGAGCATGGGACTGGTGGAGCAGGTGGGAGAGGGAGGCTGGGTGGGGAAACTGGAGAGAAAGAGGGCGTAGGAGACAGAACCAGCGGGGAAAACAGGCTAAATACCTCCTCAAAACAGTCATATAGTGTAAATATGAGTCCAGAGATCAAAACCAATCCATCCGCTGTAATGTATTAAGGGGGAATCAGAGGGAATGAGACACAGCTGACAAGACTAACTGGGATGAACCCGGATGAACACAAACACAAGACGGACATGTGACAGATACATTACTCTTGATACATACAAACTATCATCCATCTCTCTATCATCCACCTATGTATCTGTCTGTCCATTCATCCATGGTTCACAGATTTACATTGTAATCATTAAGACCTTAACAACTCCTAAATAACAAAATAGTAACAACAGCACAATGAGAGGGAGACAGAGAGAGAGAGAGAGAGAGAGATGGAGAGAGAGAGACGCTTAAGGTTGCACAACCATCACGCATGACCGACGCGTCGCACAGACACCGGGATCAGATCGACACATTAAGGATCAATTATTAGAGCTTTTTCCCGTGCGCGATTTACCGGTTTATTCCTGACCGTTACATCAGCGGCAGCGCGCGTGCGTGCGCGCGCAGAACGGTCCGTTACTCAGATAATGTAACGATCACACCATGTCCAACACTATGTCCACCATGTAACACTGTTAAATATTACATATCTTTAAAAATATTTTCAAAACGTTGAAATATCAAAACGTTGCACGAGCGCAGGGTGAGATAATCAGTGTCCTTGATGAAACACAGATTTACTTAATCTCAAACCACTGGCATTAGGCGCGTAACAGTCCTGAGCGCGTGTTTTATGTGTTTATGTTTCAGAACGACATGCTTTGAGATTAAAAGCCTACCGTGTTTCGCCGTGTCGATGCTTCTGTAAGCGCGCGCGCGACTGAGGGCACACTGAAGGAGAACGCGACGCGGGTGCGTGCACGACGCGAGCACGGCGCATGCGCAGTCCACAAGATCTCCAAACCGCAGCTGTTGCTTTAAGGCGTTGCCATAGCGACGCTCTTACGCTTGTTGTTGTTACGTCATCACTGCGCGTGTAACCGACGCGCTGTTTCTGCACTATTTATCAAATAACTGAAGGTTTCATTAAAGGTAAGTTTCTTCTCGACCTTGTTTTGGTTATATACGTCATATCTGTGATTAATAATCACTCTCAAGTGAGCGTTATGTGTGTCAGTGACGCTGATTAACGACAAACGCGATTTGAGAGAGCGAGAGAGAGATAATTAGGAGGTATTTTATTAATATCAATTAACTTTGATATTATAGTATATCATATTTATACTTGAACTTTAGTTTGATATTCAAAATATATTCAAAAGTCATTTAAAGTACACTTTTTTGAAAGGGTCATGATGCATTTTGTATAAATAAGTTTACAATTATTATCTTTCGTTTCAAATAAATTATTTTAATTTCGATCTTATTATTTAGATTACATATAATATATATTTATAGATTAATTATTTTAAATTCAGGGATGAATGCTAAATATAAAATATAATAACAATATACAATTAAAAATATAAAATGATTAAATGATCGTCGTGTCAACAGGTAATTACCACAAAATAATCGTGTATTTATTGATATCATATTTGATATTCATGTCAATATCATTAATATAAGAGAGAGAGAGAGAGAGAGAGAGAGAGAGAGAGAGACAGGGATGGAGAGAGAAACAGAGATGGAGAGAGAAACAGAGATGGAGCGAGAGAGAGAGAGAGAGAGAGAATTAGAGCTGTCATTTTTCTCACAGTAACTTCGTGAATATGGGTTCATGTAGTTTTGCTACACCAGCATATATTGTGCATATAAAGAAATATCAATACATTCATAAATAAATAAATGTTTTGTATTTTTATAGTAGGTTGATCATTTTGACTTGGTCATTTTATAAGCAGCTCACAAGCTAAAAGAGTGTGACTCCTGGACTAGATGAATGAGTCTTGTCATAAATCCCCTGGCAGAAGTATGTGTGAAGGCCCCTCGGCGATCTCGGGTCCCATTCCTCCGGACCCCACGCTGTTTCCTGATTATTACAAACGCCCGTCCTCTGGTAAGCCTGAGCCTGTGACGTTCCCTCTGCTCTGCGTGTGCGATGGTTCATCTGATCTCTCTGTTGTGTTGGTGAAGCTCGTGGTCGGCTGGAGGGTAACGTTCAGAGTGGCTCGTCTCCTCTTCTGAAGGGCCCGTTGGCGCCGGACCCCGGGCTCTACCCTGGGAGCTACAGCGCCCGCTCCACCCCTCGCCCCCGCATCGGCGCCAACGCTGTTCACATCCTCGAGCGAGGGCAGAGGGGGGTTGTGGGAAGCCTGCTGAGACTGGAGGGAGTGGCGCTGAACCCCAGTCCAGCCAAACCCAGTGAGATCAGAACACATGCACTCGTTCTGCCTTCCTTTGACACCCTTAAATCGAGTTAATGTTTGATTGTTGAGTTTCTGGAGATATTATACACTTCAATTCAGCCGTTTCATGTCAATACAACTCTTCTGCTCACCAAAGCTGCATTTATTTGATCAAACATACAGTAAAAAAGTGAAAAAGTATCATTAAAATAAGTGTTTTCCTGTTATTAAAGCTGAATTTATTAGATGATAAATACAGTAAAACAGTGTAATATTATATCAGTGTAAAACAGCTGTTTTCTATGTGAATATATAGTAAAGTGTCATTTATTCCTGTGATTAAAGCTGAATTTATTAGATGATAAATACAGTAAAACAGTGTAATATTATATCAATGTAAAACAGCTGTTTTCTATGTGAATATATAGTAAAGTGTCATTTATTCCTGTGATTAAAGCTGAATTTATTAGATGATAAATACAGTAAAACAGTGTAATATTATATCAATGTAAAACAGCTGTTTTCTATGTGAATATATAGTAAAGTGTCATTTATTCCTGTGATTAAAACTGAATTTATTAGATGATAAATACAGTAAAACAGTGTAATATTATATCAGTGTAAAACAGCTGTTTTCTATGTGAATATATAGTAAAGTGTCATTTATTCCCGTTATTAAAGCTGAATTTATTAGATGATGAATACAGTAAAACAGTGTAATATTATATCAGTGTAAAACAGCTGTTTTCTATGTGAATATATAGTAAAGTGTCATTTATTCCTGTGATTAAAGCTGAATTTATTAGATGATAAATACAGTAAAACAGTGTAATATTATATAAGTGTATAACAGCTGTTTTCTATGTGAATATATAGTAAAGTGTCATTTATTTCATCATTAACAGTGTTGAAAACAGTTCATATGTTTGTGGAGATCGTGATACATTTTATTTCTCAGGATTCTTTGATTAATAGAAAGCTCAATGAACAGCATTTGTTTCAAATAGAATCTTTTGTAACATTATAAATGTCTTTGCTGTCACTTTTGATCAATTTAATGTATCCTTGATGAATTAAGGGATTAATTTCTTTAAAAAAAAATGTTTTTATCCTTCTCTTCTTCTTCTTTATGTTCTTCTTTGACAGAGCCTGTCATACGGGACTTCGGTAAGGAAAATGTGCGCAAGCTGCGGGAAGTCCAAAAGCGGTTTCGAGAGCTGGAGGCGCAGAGGGAACATGCCAAACCCGTGCCGGTTAAAGCGCTCTGGATCTCTCCGAAATACCAGGACGTCCCGTCCAGAGTAATGGCCCAGTTACAGGTGAGCGACTGCATTTAGTAGTGTGATATTAGACCGTGACTGCAGAGAATCAAAACATGCAATGCCTAATTTATTGTCTGTCATGCATGTATAGATATCTACTGTTATTGTTAACTAAAATTAAAACTATTATAAATTGTTTCATTGAAATGAAGCTGAAAAACATATGCTTAAAATATAGGAAATTAGAAATGTCGCCTTGACAACTGACCAAAATAAAACAAGTTTAAGCGACTGAAATTACTGAAATAAAAATTAATTAAACTGACAAACGCACATTTGTTTACTTAAAAAACTAAAACTAAAATGAAAACTGGAAACATAATAATAAAAAGTAATTCCGAATATTAATAAGATTGTATAATAGTATATAAATAATATTAAAAGCACTGCTCCTGTTTATTAAACATTTAGTTCTCCATTGCTAAAATAGTCCTGTTCACACTTGCTTATTAACATCTGTTTTGTCTAATTTGCTGAATGCAACGATGCAAAATACGCATACAATCAGAAAATGCTGTGAGATTTTCTTCCACGTTTAGAGGTGATCGACACTATTTTTGAGCACATTGTGCTGTAATAAAAGCACGAGTCTGTCCTGATTCCTGCTTACATGTCAATCAACAGTTGCACTAAAGCAAGGGTCTGAAAGCTGTGTGTGTGTGTGTGTGTGTGTCCGTGCAGGAGACGAGTCCGTCGAGGAGAGCTGAGGGTCAGACGTTCCTGAAGGCTCATTCCCAGTGTGGAGGCCGACCGTCACCAGCAGCCGCCGCTGGGGCCGGAGATTCGGAAGTACAGACTCTGATTCAACTCAAACAAAAACACACTGTCCTTTACTGTATTACGCCAGAGTTTGTTATTTGTAGAGCTTGTTGTAGCCTAAAGGTTAGAGAGTTAGAGAGACTTGTGAGTGAGTGTGTGTGTGTGTGTGTGTGTGTGTTTGTGTGTTCACTACTCACTGCTCCTAAAGTGTGTGCACTAATTTGGATGGCTTAAATGCGGAGGACAAATTCCAAATATGTGTTTCCATACTCTTTAATGTGAGCTCACTCTCGTTACGGTGTGTTTATGTGTGTGTAGATGCATGTGAGAGGACACACGGTGGACTTTGTGAGTCATAACGCTCGAGCCGCGAGAAAGACCAATCTGAGGAGATCCCAGTCCTTACAGAACCTCCGAGATAAAACGCCTCCCAGCGCCGTCAAGGGCAAAGTGCCAGAATAGTGAGTCGATGATTTACACGAACCTTCAACAATCTCATTCTGATGAACAGAATCCTCAAAAAAACAGCATTTGTTTTAAATAGAATCTTTTATAACATTATAAACATCTTTACTTTTTATTTCAGAGTTATTTCGTAGTAAAAAATCATAATTATTACAGTTTATTTAATAATTTTGAATTAATGTATCATAATTTTTTACTTTGTGATTTCTCATTATTCTCAGCAGTGGCTCTTATTACTGTAATAAATTATTGACAATAGTTTTAGTTTGTTTGTTTATTAAAATAAATTAGCATAAATGTACATTTTCTCAATACAAAATAGAATTTGTACTGTTTTACACTCATTTTTAGGTCTGGCTATGCACTGTTCCTTCGTACTTAATGCTTCATTTTGGGTTAAACTTTGACCTTCTCTCATTTTGTCTGTTAGTCTGGAGCAGAGGAAGCTGCAGTGGAAAAAAGAGGAGGAGGAGAGGAGGAGAAACGCTCCTGATCCCTCCATTCCTGCCGGACACACTCAGATGTCTGAAAGAGAGAGGCAGGAGACCCTGCAGTCCCTCAAAGAAAGTATGTCTTCGTCAGCAGTGTCTGTTTCACCTTTGGTTTGTAATTATTTATGATGTGTGTGTGTGTGTGTGTGTGTGTGTGTGTGTGTGTGTGTGTGTGTGTGTAGCTCACAGGTCTCTGGTCAGCGAGCTGCTGTCTCTCCCGGTGAAAGCCGACACTCTGAGCCTTCGCTCTCGACGTGCCGGACTCGACCAGCGGCTCTCAGAAGTCGAGGAGGCCATCAAGATCTTCTCACGTGACAAAGTCTATGTGAAAGTCGACTCTTAAACCCTCTGTTTCTTCTACATTTATGCTTTACTTAGTTTGCAGAAGTTCTTCCGTTTCATGAGTTTAATGCATGACACTGTAAAGCAAAGATTTGTGACTAAATATTATGGATATTAGTGGCAGAAGACATTGATTTTGTTTTTGCTGTCATGTTATTCTGCGTTCATGCATTGGTAAATAATACATATGACATTAAAAAGTCATAATTATGAGATAAAAAGTTTAAATCATGAGAATACAGTACAATTATGAGATTAAATAGTTTAATATAATAGTCTATATATTTATATAGTCTAATGGTTAATATAAGAGTTAATATAACATGATTAAGATTTTTTAAATCTCATAATTTAGATTTTTTAAATTACGTAATTTTGACTTTTTATTACATTATTATGACTATGTAATAATTATGTCTTTTTTAATCTCAATTTCGACTTATATTTTAAAATTATAATATTTTAAGTTCATATATCATCATTTTAAAAAGTTAATCTCATATTTAATAATTATGATTTTTTTTATCTCATAATTTCGAATTTATTTCATAATTATAAATGAATATATATTATAACTTGGATTTTTTTAACATGCATTTTTTATGTTATAGTTTCTCATAAATACTGTTTATCTCATAATTACAATTTAGTATGCCATAATTTTGACCTTTTATGTAATAATTGACATTTTATGTCATAATTTTCATTTACCAAAGCATGATTCATTGTTTTCATTGCAAAAATTGGTTTCCGTAATATTTTTTGCATTTGTTTGATAGTACAGAATTGTTTGTAAATGAGGGAATTTTACTTGTAGACTTTGAAATCTAAGTATTTCTGCTGCCATGTACAGTAACAGTAACAGTAACAGTAACAGAAACAGTAACAGTAACAGTAATAGTAACAGTTGTTGAATGGTGCTGATCTTCAAATAAATCATAATGCTGTCTTTTATTATGGTATTAGCTGATCCTTCTTGTTTTGATGTGTCATTGAAAGGATTTTTTAGTATTGTGTTGTGACAGTGGAGTTTGTTTCGACTGTAACATCACATTACTCATGTTGTATGAACAATATGTTTGCATCAAAATAAAAATGATACAAAAATTAATTTAAAGTGTTTAGTGTCATTTATCAACTGGTGTTGCAGTGAGTTGATGAAGATATATTTTTTGATCATTAAAATCTATTTTTGCTCATAGATTTTGCCTTAAAAGTGTCTGAATGCCGTCTTTCTTAATGATATTTATGTTACATTGAAAAAAATGTGTGAGTGTTGAATGCATGATTGGGCGTTTCCGTTTGTTTTGATAGTATCAAATAAAGGCATCTGATTGGTCAACGCAAGCTTAATGGGCGGGGGCTCTTGTGTAAGCCACGCCCCCAGCTTGTGTGGCTTCAGTGCTAAAGCTAATGCTAAGGCTTTGTCCTGTTGTTGAATCCCGACTCAGCTGTTGTTACAAAGTCAAAATAAATACATTTATCCACACGTGTTATAAGTTACTCTCAACTATGAGCAAACGAAAAGCGCCACAAGAAACCCTGAATGAAGGGATCACAGACTTCCTCATAGGTGAGTTTTGTTGTTAGCATGTGGCTAAGCTAAACCGGTCCTTTAAATTGAGAATGAATGGAAATCTGATTTATTGACTTAAAGTCAGTTTAAAACATGAGATTTCACGTAAACAGCTGATATTAGACGTGGTTTTACACCTGATTGGTGTAATATATGTAAAATATTTTATGTTTGTAATCAACAGATCTTGTTTGCTCGATTGTTTTGTTTGTTTATTTGATAAATAACTAGTTAAATATCATTTTATTTAACTAGAAAATTATATTTAATTTTATATTTTTCATGTATATGCAACTTCTTAATGGTCTTTATCGTTCCAGAGTTGGCCAATTATGAGAGAAACGTCAACAGAGCCATCCATAAATACAATGCTTACAGGTAAGATGGATTTTATCCATTGTTTCTAATGTGTAAGATAATAAATCATAACTTTTTATAAGAAATATGTGAGTTCTATTGATCCTGTCTGGTGTTTTGTATTCAGAAAAGCAGCGTCGGTAATCGCTAAATACCCTCAGAAGATCAAAAGCGGGACAGAAGCGAAGAAACTGGTACAGATTGAGTGTTTTGTCCTGAAATGTGAGTAATTCTCGTTTGAGTAAAGGGTTTTTATGATGGGATGGTTTATTCCTCTCAGGACGGAGTCGGTGCAAAGATCGCAGAGAAAATCGACGAGTTTTTAACGACGGGAAAACTGCGCAAACTGGAGAAGGTATTTGAGAAGCGCATGTTTTTAGAGATGATTTAACCTTTGGACCTGAACACTGAGAGTTTGTGTGTGTGTGTGTGTGTGTGTGTGTGTGTGTAATTGACTTATTGTGGAATTTAATGATTAATTGACCGATAGTGGATTTTAACGATAGCCGATTAATCGAACAATGGTGGGTTCCCCAATTAATCGACATATAGTGGATTTCCCCCGGTTGATCGACCGATGGTGGATTTTGTTGATTTTTCGATATTCGCTGTCTGTGTTTTAAATGCGCATCCGTGCCTCGCGTGTCAAAACAAACAGCAGAGGCACCAGTGATAGTTTTTATTTCGCCTCTAGAGGTCGCTCTCATGCTGTATGAGGAAACCAGATGCTTCGGAACAACTATCGGCATGGATTTTTACCGATAACGATTGTTCCACCAATTAGCTGTCGATGCTGATTAACATTTATATATATATATATATATATATATATATATATACACAGTGGATATATTTTTAGAAGAAAAAAAACTGAATAGCTACAGCGTTTTATCCCTCAGACGAGATCAACGACAGGGAGTGAACCGTCATTGAGTGCAAGGCAAACTCAGCGCATGCGCAGTGAACTAGTGTACGCTCATCACGAGATAACCATGTGAAGTGGCGAATTTGTGTCTTTTGTGCTCGAGATATTAGATTTCGGCGACATAACAGAATCGACATAACCCACAAGAAAATACTAAGATAAATAGGGAGTTTGGCGGTTCCACTTCAGAAACGTCGACATAATAGGATTGGCGAGTTAACCGTGACTCGAGATAAGTGAACTCCACTGTACTTATGTATGTGTGTGTGTATATATATATATATATATATATATGGGTCTGTATAGATTAGTATGACATTCTCAAGGTCTGTTTGTCCTGTAGATTCGTAATGACGACACGAGTTCCTCCATCAACTTCTTGACCAGAGTGACTGGAATCGGGTACGACGCTCACAATCACGTTTGTGTAAAACATTAGTGTTGTGTAAAACTCAACTCACACTCATTCTGTCTGTTTTTTAGGCCTGCCGCGGCCAGGAAGTTTTTTGACGAGGGCGTCAGGAACTTGGAAGGTTTGTATGCGGCCGTTTGCAGAATTGTGTTCATTTAACGTCACATGCGTGCTTTAATTCTCGGATGATGCTTTAGATCTGAAGAAGATCGAACACAAACTCAACCACCATCAGCAGATCGGCTTAAAGTAAGACTCCGTTATAAAAGTCCACTGCTTTATTTGATAAATATTTAGTTTCTATTCTTATGTTATTAGTTTTTAGTACTTTATTATATTATGTATTATGTATATATTTTAATCACTTTTTATTTGAATCCATTTAAAATGTTTTGCAAGCAATTTATTTAGTTACTCCTAAATTAGTGTATTTTTATATTTTCTGATCTAGAGGACAAATATTTGATTTGTGAATGAATCTAGAATAAATGTGCATATATATATATATATATATATATATATATATATATATATATATATAAAATCATTTTTATCTCTTACTGACTTATATTAGGTGAATATGATAAAACTAAATTGTGCACAAATTAAATAAATCCCTTTATTTAACCTGTTACAAATGCATTGCTTCTGAATGTTTCTGATGGTGTTTTTATGCTCCTCTTCGTGTCTTAAAGGTACTTTGATGAGTTTGAGAAGAGAATCCCTCGCACAGAAATGCAAAAGATGGAGGTTGGAGTTTCTTCCATAGATCTATATGAATCATTGATGTAAAGTCTCAGTGTTGATGTTGTTCTGGGATGTTTGCAGGCTCTGATCCTCAAGGAACTGGATCTGGTGGATCCCGAGTACATCGGCACCATCTGCGGCAGCTACAGAAGAGGTGATCAATCCTTCTGATCCAGATGTTTCACATCACTTATCATGGAATGTGCCGTAATTGCATGTGAATGTTCAGGCGCCGAGTCGAGTGGTGATATTGACATCCTGCTGACCCATCCGGACTTCACCTCTCAGACGGAGAAACAGGTAAAGTGGACTGGAAGATTTAATGCATGAGGGTTTTTCCTGCCGTGACTCCGGCTGTGATTCTGTCCTGCAGCCGAAGCTTCTTCATGCAGTCGTGGAACATCTGGAGTCCGTCGGCTTCGTCACCGACACGCTGTCGAAGGGAGACACGAAGTTTATGGTGAGTCTCTGTCGGCCTCGGTGTGTCTCTCAAATAATAATGAGAGAATATTAAATAAAACATGTCATTTCCTCAGGGTGTTTGTCAGCTGCAGAGAGAAGACGAGGATGAGGAAGAGTATCTTCATCGCCGTATTGACATCAGGTCAGTATTGATTATTTGCTTATGTCTGTAATGCTGTGAATTTTTACACCCAGTTCTCAATGTACTATTATAGCTTTTATCAGCATTTTGAATTAGTTGCTATTTTTATATTTTCCTTTCCATTTTAGTGATGCGTGTTTTTGATTGTTGTTTTGTTTGAATGTCTGAATAGGTTTGATTAATTAGTTTTTTTTAATACTTCAAGTTAAATTTGAAATGTTCCTTTGGCAGCTAGTAAGAGATTTTTTTTTTATTACGTTTTATTTCAAATAACGAAAATGTTTTTGTTATGATTTTACTTTTTATTTAACAATAACAAATCTTGTCTTTTCATCTATAACAGATATTGCTATTTTCAAACTATTTCATTAGGATTTTGCATGCAATTTAATTCTTTATAGAATTAAAACTTGGCATTTTGTACTGTAAAACATTTTTTTCAGCGTTAATAGAGGTTCTTAAAAACAATTGGCATTAAAAACACTAAATTGAAACCAAATTTAAATTCATGCATTCATCAGCTGCTTTTATCATCGCATTCAAGAAACACATTGACATTCTAATCAATTCTTGCTTTCCCTGGGAATCGAACCCATGACCTTGATGTTGCAAGCGCCGCTCTCTACTGTTAGACACACAGGAAAGCTACATCAGTACTAAATGAACCCACAAATTAAACTGAATATCTAAAAATGAATAATCTTATATCTCATGTTGCAAAACTCAATTCTAGAATGCACAATCATTCCTGGCGTCTGTTATCGTACAATGTCTCCTGTGTCATGTGTCTCTCTCTCTCTCTCTCTCCGGCTCTGCAGGCTCATCCCAAAGGATCAGTATTACTGCGGTGTGCTGTACTTCACCGGCAGTGACATCTTCAACAAGAACATGAGGACTCACGCGCTGGAGAAGGGCTTCACTCTCAACGAGTACACCATCCGTCCGCTGGGCGTCACTGGTGAGACAAGTGCTGTTTGTGCAAACTTTGTGTGCGCTCACGGTCTTGTGGACTTACAGTGGCTCTGTGTGTGTGTGTCCATTAAGTCCATGAGACCGTAGGGCGTCCCATTTGAGATTTTAGGCTTCAGAAGGACGTTTGCAATCGTCCACTTTGCAGTCGATATGCGTCTTGGATCCACACTATTGCCGAGCCGACAGTGCTGCTAAACTCTAGCGAGAAAACCTCCAATTTAACAAACCTCACAAGCTAAAAGAGTGTGACTCCTGGACTAGATCGTCCTCAAAAGCGTTCAACACAGCGTTGTTTCTGACTCCTGAGGGTTTTGAGCGTAACGTGCATCAGACGGTCGGTGAACAGGATGTATCTGACGTCACATGACCGCTCTGTTTCACACAGGTGTGGCTGGAGAGCCTCTGCTGGTGGACAGTGAGAAGGACATCTTTGACTACATCCAGTGGAAATACAAGGAGCCAAAGGACCGCAGCGAGTGAAGCACAACTGCATCCGTCTGAGACGAAGTTCAGCCTCAAACTGTGTGTGTGCGCGCATGTACGTGAGAGAGAGAGAGAGAGTGTGTGTGAGAGCGAGAGAGAGTGTATCTGTGTGTTTGAGGGTGTGTATGTGCTGGTCATATAGTGTATTTTAATAGCAGAAGAGACATTTAAGGAGAGGTGTGTATATGTTTAACGTTGCAAAATCTGCTACGTAATAGTAACCGATGGTGCTTTTTAATAATAGTAGGCATGCATAATATTTTGTTTTAAATCCAAGAGAGAAAGAACGGATGCATGAGACTCTCAAAAAATATTTTCAAATACATTTGTTCGATAGAAATGTTTGAAAATAAGGGAATTGGAAAAAAATGCTGTGAATGGTGATGCTTATCATTTGTTATTTAATGTCTTTATGGTCTGTTGTGTTGTAATTGACAATTGACAATTTTGGTGAAAATGGAATGAGTTTAAAAGAATGATACTGTTAAATCATTATTTTCTATTCGGCGTTGAGTCATAAAACACAAAACGTACATTGTGTGTGAATTTTGAAGCTGGTTGAAAGTGCAGATTCATTCAGTTTGAGTTACAATAGTCCCACTTGTTTTTTAATTACCAGTTTTAGTTTCAGTTCAAAACCGTCACATCTGTGTGTCTTTACACAGGAAATAAGTGAAAATCATGAGGTTGAAGCTTCACGCCGAGGTGACGGTATTACTTCAATCTGTATAATTTATTTATACAATTAAAAAAAGTTCCTAAGAAGTGTCTCACATGCTTTGGTTTGATTTTCTGTAGATTTACACATGGTAATCATTATTACAGCTCAGTTTTGTGATGTAGAGAGAACAGGTGGGGTTGGTTACACCTTCACGTTAGCTTTGCTTAAACACGTCTGAAACATTACATGACTCATCATATAATTGAAGGTAAGAGTAATAAAAAGAGGGTAAGACACAATGGAGGAATTTTCCATTTAGATCTAGATCTCGTGTCTCGTGAACTTGAGATTGTTGATATTTTCCCACAATTTTGGTTCTCCAGTCCTCAGACAGTTCTCTTCTTTCAATTCTTAGTGTGGCACACACGGACACACAATGCAAAGACTAAGTCATACTTTTCTCGCGTTCATCTGCTTTCAGGTGTGATTTTTAGATTTCCCACACCTGTTACTTGCCCCAGGTGAGGTTAAAGGAGCGTCACATGCTTTAAACAATCTTATTTATTCACAATTTTGAAAGGGTGCCAATAATTTTGGCACCCCAAAAAAGTGAGGTCAGTACTTGTAAAAAAAAAAAAAAAAAAAAAAGATTTATAGTTTAATTCAGCAAGAGTGGAATCTGCAGATTATTATGAAGTAAACATAAACAACTTTTATATTATTAGTAGTATTTTAAGATAATCACTTACTGGATTGAATCAGCTCAGGTTTACGTCATTATCCAGACATTTAATAATTATAAAAAAAACTTGAGTATCAAAAATGATCATCAGGCTTTTGATGAAGTTTTATTTGTTCACCTGTCAATCATCATTGTATAGCATTATATGAGTCTGATGCGTCAAATATGATACTTGACAAAAACGCATGCCTTTAAAAAAATTAATTGTAATAGTTTGCCTAAAAATTCAGTAAAAATGTGTTTTTAATAGGGTAATTTATCTAGTTTTATTTCAGGTTTAAGCACTGTTTTCCTGTATTTCTGATCGAATAAATACAGCCTTGATGAGCAGAAGAAACTCTAAACTTTTGTTAGTTTTGTTGCATCTGATAAACATACAAACACATTTACAAATGTAATTCTTTTTATACTTTCTTTGTCTAGAGGTTATATGAAACGTAGACTATATTTTGTCAGAACTATTTAAATAAATATTTAAATAGTTTAAATTGTGTGTTTGTGGCTTTAAAGAGTTAAATATCATCGTGTTAGCATTAGTTTCGGAGACTTGATGTCTAACAACTCTCCCTCCCCCTTCATCCCCGTCTTTCTCTCTCTCGCTCTTTCTTTGGCAGCTTTGTGAAAACATTTCACCTGAGTTTTGTTTGTTTTTTAACATTCATAAATAATTAGAAAATCATGGGGAAGAATAAATAAACATCTCCGCGATAACGTGTCAACATTTCTCCATTCAGTTGCTATGGAGTCCAGCGAAGCGTCTCGAACGCAAAGCATGATGGTCTGAAATAAAATGCAGAGATACATTGCAGCGAGACTCTTGCAGAGTCAACCAATCACAGAGTAGGGCCTGACAGCAACAGCCAATGGGAAAGCTGAGTGGGAGGGGCCAACGGCAGTCACACACCTACATGACTTCGGTGAAGCATCAGAAGCCACGAGCAGCTTTTCCCTCCGCGTCCGGAAATCTGCACGTAAATACGGTAAAAACTTTTACTTTTATCATTTTCTCGTACTTTGTAATCTGTGCAACTAAATATCTAGTGTTTTTTCCGTTCATAATAGTGCCTAGTTGAGTGCACACCTATATTTAATTCAGTTAAATTACATATAAATACATATTAATCACAGTATAATAAAGAGATGCAAATATATTTCATTATGACGTAGAAACATTTGTAAAAAAAAAAACCACGGCGCCATTCTTTTTTACTAATAAACATACGCATTTCAAAAGGCTTTTGATTGGGTTAAACGAAGATTATTTTGTCACTTAACTCAATTTTTAAGCATTATTTAAAAATAAGTTGTTGTCTATCATTAATACAGTAAGTGTAAGTTTGGTGGATGTGTTGCTGAGGCTGTAGTGCAGGTGTCCATGGCAACAGTAACCTGGTGAAATTTGCCACGTGATGTTATGCAATAAAGATGGAGCATCTCATGTGCAGCATTTATGTAACGCCCATTGTGGGATTGATTGGGGCGTCAGAGGGTGTTGTTCGGGTGTTTCTCTCGTTTAATTCTCACACTCTCCCTCCCTCTCTTTCTGTCTCTCTCTCTATATACCTCTCTCTCTGCAGATCAACCATGTCTGACAGGAAGGCCGTGATCAAGAATGCGGATATGTCCGAGGAGATGCAGCAGGATGCTGTGGAATGTGCCACACAGGCGCTGGAGAAGTACAACATCGAGAAGGACATCGCCGCGTACATCAAGAAGGTGAAGGACGTCGTTCCTGTCTTTACAACCTTCAACTAGATCGGTTTTTACATTCATGCATTTATCCAAAGCGACTTGCATTGCATTCAAGAAACACATTGACATTCTAATCAGTTCTTGCTTTCCCTGGGAATCAAACCCATGACCTTGATGTTGCAAGCACTGCTCTCTACTGTTCGAGCGAACGGAAAACCATATTGACTTTAAACGTATTCTTTCCTCGCAGGAGTTTGACAAAAAGTACAACCCCACCTGGCATTGCATCGTGGGAAGGAACTTCGGCAGCTACGTGACTCACGAGACCAAACACTTCATCTACTTCTACTTGGGTCAGGTGGCCATCCTGCTCTTCAAGTCGGGCTGAGCGGCGCGACAGACCATAATGAACTGACTGTACGACGAGGCTGACCATTCCTGCACTGGGACCGCCTCCTCTCGGCCGCTTCTCCTTCATTCTGATTATTGTTTAGAAAACGGCCGTGTGAGAGGAAATGCCATAAAGAAACAACTGTATTTATTTTTGTTTTCTATACACGGTTTGAGTGTTTTGTCACCTACTTTTTTTTAAATTAAAGCAAAATGGTTTGGCTGTTCGCTTGGAGTTTCGTGTCTGAAGGTTCCTGCGCCGAATCTCACGCAATCCTACAGGATCACGACACATCGGCACGGATCTGATGAACGTGGGTGTGACGCGAGTGATCGCAGGAAAATAAACCCAGCGTGAGCGACTGGGAAATGAGTAGAGCAAGAGGAATCGCACTGGTATTGATGATTTCTATTGTAATATGGATTAAGGATAATCATTTTAACATGTTGCATCTGTTTTGGCTCGTTAGTTAATCGACTTGTAACGACCGACTTTAGTCCTGGACAATCCAAATTGTTAAATCTTTGACTTGCAAACCAACATACAAAATATTAATTTCTCAGTCACAACAGAAACAAACTACAATAACCAGAGAAATATAAATTCTTTTTCCCCAAGGATTTCAAATTAACATTGGTTTATGCATTTAAGCTCATTTAATTAACTTTGTGATCGTGATTCTTCTAAATTTAAACCTCCACTTGAGTCAAAATAATCACAGATTTGTAATTTATCAAAGTCAGGAAGTTACAGCCAACAAACCTAAACTCAGTCACTTCATTCATGTTGTGCTTCTTGTGGACCTTGATGAAGAACATAAGCTAATGAAAACTCATTTAAATATATGTAAATGAGCAGAGAACCGTGAACACACTCCACCTCGTTACAGCTAAAAATAACCACTGAAGCTGCTCGATTTAGAAACGCAAAGTGCTCATAATTCAGTGATTGAGCCGATTGCAAGGAACGGTTATTTTCAGTCTGACCTCAAAATGACTTTATTAAAGTCAAAAAATAATTATAGACGGTTGCTTTCACGCAACGAACGTACGATGCAAAGTAACGCAAGAGGCAGAGAAAGTGATGGGAGACTTTATTAGCATTTTAGAAAACCAGTTTGTGTGGATAGACGCCGTTGGTCAGGGAGAAGGAGGAGCGCAGGTACGCCTTGAGCTGAGGAACCTTCCTGATGAGAGGAAGCAGCTGAGAGTCCACGGCTTTCTGATCCGCCTTACGCTGCTCCGTCAGCTGGTACTTCTGCAGAACACACACACACACGTAAACACAAGCCCTCCGCCCTGCGAGCACATCCGTTAACCGGAGCTGACTTTACCTCCTTCTCCGTGTCGAAGATCTCTCCCTCCTGGTGCTTGGGTTTCCTCAGCTTCTTCTTCTTGAAGTACGCGTCGGTCAGGGTTCTGGGGATCTTCACGCCGGACACGTCCACCTTGGTGTTGGTGGCGATGCAGAACTTCTGATGAGCTCGACGCAGAGGCACTCGGTTCAGAGCCAGAGGACCTGAGGGAGACACATTATTCACTCATGGGAAAACACACACGGAGAGGTTTTGATATGTAAAGAAGAAATTAAAACTGAAGAGTCACCAGATAATCACCAACCAACATCATTTTTCTAGAACATTTTTACTTTTATCTAATGTTTGTGTATACATCTAAAAATTACATTCACTTTACAATAGGAATAAAATATTTTATTGTGAGTATATATGCATGCATGTATGTGTGTGCGTATGCATGTGTGTACATCTAAAAAATACATTCACTTTTCAATAGGACTAAAATAATGATTTTATTGTGAGAATATGCACACGTACACTATCCAACTATATTAATAATTACACTATAAGAATATCTTGAAAGTAAAGTTTCCTATTTTTAACTACTAATATTTTTGTTTTAAATGATAAAATTGACACCAACGTTTCTTCATCTTTAACTGTTAAGCATGAAGGTTGCAGGTAAATGTGTTTCTACAGCTGTTTCAGAGTGAAGATTCACAACATCTTCATGATTGCATTTGTTTACCCTGATTGAACTACATGCGTGCGATTCACACGCTTCTCTCTTTCATGTCCATCAATATTATTGATCGGCTATTCAGCCGAAACACATTTTGTTGCATTATTGTCCTGTTATCTCTGTAAAGCTGCTCTGAAACGATCTCGACTGTAAAAAGCGCTGTATAAATAAAGGACTCGACTCTAGAACGGCCGACACACACGATCGAGCCGCTGATATTGATGCGTGCCGCAGTAAAGCGAGTCGCTCCCACTCACCGGTGACGAGGAGCAGGCCGGTGTCCAGCTGCTTGAGGAAGACCACGCGCTGCAGGAGAAGCACAAGCACGGTCACATCTCTTTAGCAATGCAAATATCAAGTGCAACTGGTCTGCTTGTGTGAGAGTTTCTGCACCGGTTCGGCATGTAGGCGTTTCTCCCACCGAGTCGCTGCACAAGCAGAACCGCAGCTGGAGATTTAAAGCAAAGATTCCCCCGTTTGGAACGGGAAACGACGGAGGGATTCGGTACCTTTCCACGGTGGCGTCCGGTCAGCAGGATCAGGACCGTTCCGGGGGTGATGGATTTGCGCAGCTTCCTCCGGTGCTGAGAGAAGGGCTTGATGCCGTGGCTCCGGAGCTTACGCCGCACATCTTCTGTGGGGTAATAGCGGGGCTGCGCACACACACACGGGAAAGAGAGGCAAACATGAGCACTTGCATGCGCCAATAACAGCAGTCACCCGTCGTACGGGATCACACGCAAGCCGACTCAAACCAGGGCTTTTCCTCGTCAAAACATGATCCGCATTTCATTTGTGATGTTAAAGCATTAAAAACTTCTAAAACCTTTAAAACCGCTTCTGCATGAGACGATTCGGGTTCCAGCGGCGCTTGTTTATTTAAATACTCTTCTTCTAACGGTCTGTAATGAATGACTTATAATCATTTTAAAGTTAGTGACTTTGAATGACTGTGTACAATTCAGTCTATTGCTTATGTAACCAATTATTAGTTAACAAGCATGTTTACATGCACAGCAGATAACTCGTTTAGTAAATTGTTGGAGATATTTACATTTCTGCATTTGGCAGACGCTTTTATTCAAGGCGACTTACATTGCATCAGCTCTTGCTTTCCCTGGGATCGAACCCATGACCTTGGCGTTGCAAGCACCAATGCTCTACTGATTAAGCTACAGGAAAGCTTACAAACTTTAACTTAATAATAAACTTTGTTATTAAAAACTTGACTATTTCTAGTGCAAACATGCAATCATTTAGATGTTGAACATGTAGTTGATGGAAAAACAAAAGGTCTGTTGCTGGAGAAAATACCGGAAAGACTCTCCACCAATAAACAAGAAATACATGGGAAGATATTTAATGGTGGAACGCCCAGCTGGAGCCAAAAGAAAAACACATAAAATATGGCGTATAGTTTCAGGTGTTGACGGCATCTCAAAAATAATCTCGCCGTGACAATCGGATTACGCTTGAGCCGTTTCCGATACATGATCACGCGAATCGTCAACATAAGGATAATTAGGTTATTAAAGCGCATGTAAACGCAGTCGCTGTTGAATCAAGAGATCATGGTCGGGTTACACGTCATATTCAACATGAGGCTATGAGGGACTTCATAGAGCAACTAACGGACTTCTTTAACTAGCGTTTCATTCGCCAATAACGTATATCGTTTAACCGTTGCACACATGCATCCATCCCTCACATCCCTGTCAGAAACTACACCTACCTATTCAGCTCATCTGAGCAGACCAAATCTGCATATTATTTTGGCATTAAGGAAACGGTTATAAGTAATAATTAAAAATCCAGTCCTAAAAGTTCATGAGACATACGAGAAAGACTATGGAAGCGTGTTCCCATTACAGAACAATTAAAAAGGTTATTGTGACTCAATTCAGTCTTTTCTGAGAATCTCAACAGTAAATTATAGTGCAAAATTATTATTTTTTTAGAGTTTATCAATTCTGAGGGGGAAAAAAGGGTCAGAATTGCACAATAAAGTCTTAAATGATGGAAACAAGCATCCATAAGAGGAAGTCAAAATTGACAATGGAGAATAGCAACTGCATCCCAAAATCTCCTGCTCACCATCTTACGCTGTTTCACAACACGCGTGCCTCCATTTTTGTCTCCGCCGACGGTTTTGGTGACCGTGGTCGGCGTCTTCTTCACCACCTTGACCTTCCTGTCCTTGATTCTCTTTTCCACCTGAAACAAGACGAGCGTTTAGAAACCGGCCGCCGGCTGATCCTGGAGCAGAAGAGCCGCGGACGCTCACCTTCGTCACGGGAGCTTTGGTCTTCCTCTTATACATGGCTCTGCGAGCGTACATGGCGGAGCGGGAATACCGGCCGATGCCCCGGACCAGCGCAGGGTTACGGCTGCCATGCTTACGGGCGGCAACCTTCTTTATATCCTTTTTATCGCCCTCAGCCATCTGAGAACACAAAGAGTCATTAAAATACATTCATCAAAGTTATGACATTATTAATAGAGGCATGCATACAAAGATATTAGATTAACACATCAGACAATATTTAATCTACTCAGGGACACTTGTCATGTGAAAATATGATATAAAGATACTAAATTGACACCTCAAAATTAATTATATTCACAAATAGGGAGCAGGGCTCTTTAATTAGACAGTTATTAACATGAAGCAGATCTGCAATACTGTATATTAACCATTTACACTCACACATACATATTTACATACATGAACACACATATACACAAGCGTGGTGTTGCTTTAGTGACTCACGTGACCAGATGTAGCATTGCTAACAGGCTAAAGCACATACATAAACTCAAATATATAGACTGACAAGTCATTATAGATTCGATTCAACGCTTTGTTCGCATGACAAGCCGTCACATACGACTTTATGGTATTTAACATTAATATAAACATACAAATCGGTTCGCGCGCAGCCGGTGTCAGGCCTCAGCGCGAGCCGAACACTCAAAACCTCAGTTAAACATCCACCTCACACACTAATATTCGCCGCTATCAGCGCTACACGTATATTACAACAATCATATGCGATGCAGAGTGAAATGTTACGCGCTGATGAAGCGGATTAACGCAGATTGTATGCGGACAAAACACACACGAAAGCCACAATTACCTTCAGCTAGAAAAAAAAGACCGACATCCGGGCACTCGACGTATTTATAGTCGTGACGTGTTACGCTCGACGTTCTTCATCCGCTCTTAAAGGCGCAGTACATTTGCTCGTCGTAGAATTGGACTAAATCAGTAAAACAGCTTTAAAAACGGAAAGTCAGATTCTATTCATTGTACGTTTACTTATATATATATATTTTTTTTATATTTTTACTTAAAAAAAAATTATATATATATATATGTAAAAATATAAATAAATAAATATATATATATATATACACATATATATATACTTATATACTGCATATAAGTAAAAATATAAAAAATTATATATATATATATAAATATAAAAATATACATATACTTTACTACATATTTACTACAAAATATAATTACATATATTAAGTTAAATAATATATATGCACACATTCTAAATGTATACAAGTAAAACGTTAATATATATATATATATGTATATATTACCATAAATATATATATATATATATAGAATGTGTGCATATATATTATTGAACTTAATATATGAAATTACATTTGTGTGTGTTTGTGTGTATATATATATATGCATTCTATACATAGGGATAATATATAGGGTATACAATACTCACACACATATATATATATATATATATATATATTAGCCGTAGGTATAATGTGTATATGTATATATATATATATATATATATATATTAGCCGTAGGTATAATGTGTATATAGTGTGTGTATGTATATATATATATATATATATATATATGAAATTTATATATGCATATGCTAATATATATATATATATACACACACACACACACATACACTTTTTAAACCTATGTACAACATTTCACACATAATTTTGAAAAAGGGTTAATTATTTCTATATAATAATAAGACAAAGGTGGATTAATTAATTCAAGAATTGGAATAAGAACATCCTTTAGTCTCTTCAAAGTCATTTATTTAAAGACTGGAAGTGCATCCAAAGCTCATCCGTGTGAAGATCTGATCCAGCGTAGTTATTGCTGTATGATAACTCCACCTGTACATTAATACATCTGATGCCAAGAAGGAAAGTAAAGGCTGAACGTTACACGATCGTATTATACAGCTCATTCTTTATTGATAAGAACAGTCAGGTGAACATGTTTAGTCATAATTCTATTCAAAACCAATTAGCAAAGTCTATAATCAAGGAGTTGAATCCCGACGGCGGCAGAAGTGCATGGATGTGGTTAATCCAGCAGGATGTTGAATTAGGCACAAGGAAAAGAAGGCACGTTGCTTCCAGCATCACTGACCCTAAACACACGGGACAGGATCCGCTCCATCACTCCTGCCAATCATATCCGGGACTCAGTTCACAACAGCAATCATGTGCAAAACAGACTTGTTATTCCACATCTGTGGGCGGACTTATTTTTACAGACTTTGGGACGGCGTGAATTAGGTTTTGAATTTAACGCAATGTGTGTGTGTGAGTGAGTGTGTGTGTGATGCTCTCAGTTTATGTTTTCCAGGACAATTGCGATCCCCTGACCGCCACCAATGCAGGCAGAGCCGACCGCATACTTCCCACCGCGTCTCCTGTGAACAGAGAATAAAACAACGGATCACACGACGTCATGCAATAATAACATTACACAACCTAACATGGCATTTACTGCCGTACTGTGACGGTTTTTGAGTGAAACAATATTCAATTCTACACTTAAAGCCTTCGCATCTGATTATGCTTATAAACCCCATTATTCTATTATTGTTCTTTTCTGATTATTAATGATGCGTTTGATGCATGTTTTTATTAATGCACATTGAGGATGACGTTTTTAGTGCTTTATATTCTTGATTAATCACAAGAAAAACAAGTTGACGTTCAACAATAACGTGTCATTATGGTGCAACAATAATTATCGTTAACCAGCATTAAATTACTGCGTTAACCACTAGGCAAGCAGAATTGCATAAACAACTGCTAAATATCTATTTGACTCTATAGATTTATTTATTTCAGAATAAATTATATAAATAAGATATTATTTATCCTTATTTCAGAGGCAAGTGTCATAATGTTTCACATTTGTTTACATTGATGCATGTTATTGTAATGTGCATTAAGAAAGTCATTTCATGTTGACTTTGATCCATAAATATGTCACAGAAGTTTTTAGAACCCATTTTAAACGCCAAGATGTGTATAAATGTAAAAAATGAGCTTAAAAAACGTATGCACTCAATTGAGACGGATTATTTAAAATAGAAACATTTACTGAGAAAATCCCTCAATGTGCAACAACAGCAAAACGAAAACTCCTGTGGCTTTCCCTCAATAGAGGCTGTGATTGGATGACTGGACTAACCAGTGGACCAATCACGTCGCAGCATCTCTGGTTTGGTGGCGGAAACGCAGGAGTCTGTCATCAGAATGATTTGGTTTAAGCATCTGAAACACCAGCATCCCAACGCAAGACAGCATGGCTGAGTTTACTGCGTTTCCATTTATAATGGATCAATAATAAAGAAAAAGAGTGACGGTGGTTTGCAGCATCTTCCATTTTTATTTCAAATATTATGCGGCAATTTCCCAGCATGCGATTTAGTTCTTTTGAACAGATGGGCGACACTATTATCGATATTTTACGCGATATTCCAAGTTAAATTCACACTGGATGGAAACGTTGCTGTTGAGCGCGCCTGTACCTGAGCTCATGAACGAGGTGCGCGGTGATTCTGGTCCCGGAGGCTCCGAGCGGGTGTCCGATGGCGATGGCTCCTCCATTAACATTGCTCTTCTCCGGGTCCAAACCCAGAGCTTTAGCCACTGCCAGATACTGAGGAGCAAACGCTTCATTCACCTAACACACATAAAGTGGGCATTATCTGTCAGTAACAGTAAAGAGCTGTGCTTGCAACATCAAGGTCATGGGTTCGATTCCCAGGGAAAGCAAGAACTGATTAGAATGTCAATGTGTTTCTTGAATGCGATGATAAAAGCGTCTGATAAATGAAGAGTGTGATGAGTTTAGTTAGAAAGCGAGAGTATGTGATTATGTTCTACCTCCACCAGGTCCATGTCTTTGAGTGAAAGGCCAGCCTTCTTCAGGGCTTCTGTGATTGCAGGTACCGGCCCTGTTGTATTTGCAACATATTAGTTACTAACATTTTCTTTTATAGTCAAGTATAGAAAAATAGTTTTGTGGATCTTCACCCACCAATTCCCATGATGCTGGGATCACATCCTGAGCTGTGATAGGCCACGATTCTAGCCAATGGAGTGAGTTTGTGAGCCTTGAGCGCTTCCTCACTAGCTATGACCACAGCAGCAGCTCCATCAGACACGCCCTGTGGGAGGAGCCAATGACATCATTAAAGACACACGCATATTTTCCATATAAACCATATTTTCCAGCATATAACCCGCAGACGCAGATAATCTGCACCCTCATATAGCCAGCAGGTTTTGGGTAAAAAAAATAGTTGGCATAACCCGCACCTTCATATAACCCGCACCCATAGATTGATGAACTTTCTTGTGGAAGTTCACGATTCGAATTTTGAATATTGCTCGCATGACGTCAATTATCCATAACTGTTCAGGCTCGGTACACAGTGCTTGTGCGCGAAATTCAAACAATAAAAAAAAAAAAAAAAAAACCCACACAAGTCAGAATCAGAACAAAAATAAAAAGCAGCACAGCCAATCTCGTCTTCCTGCATGATTGACAGGTCAGACAGCCTATCAGCACCAGCTGTCAGAGTGATAGTACAAGCAGCAGCAACAACAACCCTCGGAAGAAAGAAAAACAAAAAGAAAATACCGCAAAAAAACTAATATATTGAAATATTATTATGTGTAAAAAATGTGTGATATAGCCCGCACCCTTATATAACCCGCACCCCCTCCAGGGTTTGTAAAATCTGGTATAACCTGCGGGTTATATGCAGGAAAATATGGTATATATGAGTGTCTTTTTTGTTCAACAGGACTGCATTTATTTTATCATAAATACAGAAAAAAAATGAAATATTATGAAATATTATTACAATTTAAAACAAGCGTTTTCTATGTGAATATATAGTAAAGTGTCATTTATAATATTTAAAAAAATTAGGTTTCTTTTGTGAATTGACCAAATATACCGTTGACCAAATAATTTCCACATTACATGAAGCAGCACAACTGTTTTGAACACTGATAATAAGAAATGTTAATCATCAAATCATCATATGAGAATGATTAAATTCAACTCTAGCGGCGTTTAGAGACACACTCTCTCTGTTGTACCCACCGAGGCATTGGCAGCAGTGACGGTTCCTCCTTTCTTGAAGACGGTCGGCAGCTTCGCCATCTGCTCCAGCGTGGTCTGCGGGCGCGGGTGTTCGTCAGTCGTCATGGACACTTTCCCTTTCTTGGCTTTCACGTCGATGGGTGCGATCTCAGCGCTGAAATAACCAGCCTCGTGAGCTGCAGAGAGAGAGACAGAGGTGTGTGTGAAAGAGAGAGAGACAGAGATATGTGTGTGTGTGAGAGAGAGCAGATTCAGCGCTGGGCTGCTGTGATCCGTCGACACTCTCACCTGCTTTCCACTTCTGCTGCGTCCGGTAGGAATACTGGTCACAATCCTCGCGTGTGATCTGGTATTTCTCTGCCAGGTTTTCTGCTGTGATTCCCATGGGAAGCTTTATGTGCAGATCCGTCAGTCCCGCCCACAGCGTGTCTTCCAGCTGACACACACACACACACACACACACCATGTTATTCAGTCTCATAAGCACTGCATTTCATAACTTCTTTTGCTATTATCCTGACTAGTTTTCTCATTTCTTACCATCTCACATGTTTTGAGTGACACATTTAAATCTCTTTAACTAGTAATAAAAAAAGGTAAAATTACAGCAGCAAAATGAGAGATTTTATTGTGAGAGTGTAATAGTTTAACAACTATTAACATAAATAAACCTCAAGGAACATATTAAAATAAAAGATAGAGCCCTTCAGGATCAGGATCAGTGAAGGATAATGATACTCTTCACCTTCAGATCCACGCCGAACCTGGTCCCGAAGCGGACGTTCCTGACGGCGTACGGCGCTTGGCTCATGCTCTCGGAGCCGCCGCACAGGACGACCTCCGACTCCTTCAGGCAGATCTCCTGCAGCACAACACACACCATCAGCATCTCTGTGAGGAGCTACGGGGTGTTTCGGGTGGTCTGCGCTCGCACCTGTGCTCCGTTCACGATGGACTGGAATCCAGACCCGCAGAGCCGGTTGACGGACAGAGCCGGAACTGGGATGGGAACACCACACCTCAGACCCACGTGACGCGCGATGTAGGGGGCGTCAGCTGAACTCTGAGAGAGAGAGAGAGAGAGAGAGAGAGAGAGAGAGGGAGCGAAGGAGAGAGAGATGGAGAGAGGGAGGATGAAGAAAGAGATGAAGAGAGAGAGAGAGAGGGAGAAGGGGAGAAAGAGATGAAGAGAGAGAGAGAGAGAGAGGGAGAAGGGGAGAAAGAGATGAAGAGAGAGAGAGGGAGAGAGAGAGAAGGGGAGAAAGAGATGAAGAGAGAGGGAGCGAAGGAGAGAGATGGAGAGAGGGAGGGGGGATGAAGAAAGAGATGAAGAAAGAGAGGGGGGGGAGATCGAGAGAGAGGAAGACAGATAGAGGGGGAGAGAGTTTATCCAAATTATGGTGAAAAATCAAAAACATTTATTTTTCTTACTTTTCAAAAACATTTTCTTACTTTTAATAAAGTGCACTGAAAAAGCAGCAATAAAAGAAATAGCAAACACTCAAATAATATCAGATTTACTATATCAGTGGATATATTAGTCTGTGCATCACCTGTGTCAAAATATATTGTAACTCAAATCTAATAAACACATGAAGATCTAATAAATTGTGTGTGACATTAACTTTCCCTGTTAGTTTTCTACTAAATCTGTTTCTCTCAACACGACAAATCCTGACGGCGGCGTCTCGCCCTAAACGCTATAACAAAACATCCTCTGTTCTTGACCGCTGCATGTCCACTGTAAGAGTGAAACGCACATCACCTGGATGACGTTCCCCATGATGACGCTGTTGACCAGCTCCGGAGCCACATTCCCAGCAGCCAGTGCGGCTTTTGCGGCGTGTTCGGCCAGATCCGTAGCGCTGTGATCCTTCAGAACGCCTCCGTACGTGCCGAACGGCGTTCTCTTAGCCGACACGATGAACACACCTGGACGAGAGAGAGAGAGAGAGAGAGAGAGAGAGAGAGAGAGAGAGATCTGGTTAGCAGTTTCCCGCAGGTCATATCAAGAAAAATCAACACTTTACAACAGGAGTGTCACACTTTTGTGACCAAGTTAAAATGGTCAACCTACTATAAAAATACAAAACATATATTTATTTATGACTGTATTGAGATTTCTTTATCTGCACAATATATGCTGGTGTAGCAGAACGACATGAACCCATATTCACAACACAACTCTAGTGTCGTAGTGTTGATGAACCGTCTGAAGCGCCGCTCCACATTTCCCTTCTTCTGTGCAGCGATGACAGACGCAGATTGAGGAAAACACACTTACTAAATGACTGAAAGAAAGTCCAGCTCTCACTCCGTATGGAAGTGATTGATCCGTTGTCGTAAAGCCGGTTATCTGAGATTAATCGGCTACACGTAAAACCCATTATCTGCGATTGATCAACTATCGCGAAACCCATTATCTGCAATTATGTGGGTATCGGAAAAAATGAATATCTGAGATTAACTGGTTATCTGTAAAACCCGTTATCTGCGATTAATCCGGTATCTAGCTAACCGCAATTAATCGGGCACCGGGAAACCAGCTATCGGCGATTAATCGGGAGCTGGGAATCAGGCTTTCTGCGAATAATCGGGTGGCGGGAAACCGAGTGTCTGCGATTAATCAGGTATCGAGGACCCGGTTATCGGTGATTAATCTGATATCGGGGGACAGAATATCAAAGGTTAATTGGTTATCTGTCAAGCCCAATATTTGAGATTAATTGTCAACAATTAATCGGCTTTCTGTAAAATCCATCATCCGTAATTAATTGGGCATTGGAAGCGCGATTGTCCGCGATTAATCGGGTATCGGAAATCAGTTATCTGCGATTCATTGACTATCGGTAAAACCTCTATACAAAATATAGAAATGCATTGCAACCAATATAAACACTTTCTACATTAAAATACGTCATGACAAAGAGTAAACATTACAAGAGTAAACAAGACTTTAATGTGTCACTGACCTCACCTTTAACCTAATTCTGCCAGCAATGACTTTTATACATGAATACAGAACAGGTCACTCTTTTTGCTTATGTTATTCATATCTATTTCTGTTTTGATAGTAAAGGAACCCTGTAAATAAATTCAAAGAGGAAACAGAATGAAAGCATAACAATAAGTGACATTGAAGTTCAAGTGCAATGTGTTTAAATGCGAAAGTGGATCAAACAAACACATCATTCGAGTAGTTTTAACTCAGAGCATTGACAGTAACTCAAAGTAAAACATGTAAAGTTTATTCACCTCTTAGGAGAGACATGATCGCGATTGTTGCTCTGATTGTGTTCGTAACGAGGAGGCTGAATCTACCCGTTCCGTTCCACCTTAAAAACTGCTGTTTGATTTGAAGCCCCGCCCCTTCCTTTCTATCAGTTCTGCCGTTTTTAAGGTGGAACGGATATGTCGGCGAATTCGACGTTCACCTTTCACACACTTCCCTCAACATTCACTTCACAACATTCGACAAACCTGTCAAATATTTCACTACATTAAATAATGTACCACATCACATGTACGCTTACATTAAATTATCTATGTAATAACTGTGATGTTTAATGTATCGGTCGAAGATGAAAATATAGAAATGCGGAAACTGCGTCTGTTAAACGCACATAAACCTATAGATCTGCATGGCCCACCGGAAGGAGTAAAACTACTTTAATTCCTCATCGTTGGTGTTTATAAAGTTGATATTCCTGTGAATTATGTCGGGGATTGTGTGTCGCACTGTAAACCGGATTATATCGAGTCGAGGATCATGGTACGTGTCTTTTTAGTGCAGAAATCCTCGTGCACATGGTCATTTCAGTGTCTCTCATAGAGGTTATGATGAAGAAGATGACGATGATGATGAATATGATGATAAATCCCTCTTTTCCAGCAGTATGTCTGTGGTTCCAGTCAGACACAGTCACTGGTTCACATCAATTCTTTCCCTGAAATCGTCAGTGGTTTTAAGGTCAGTGAAATAAAAGTGTATTTTAATTGCACTTAAAATCTTCAAAGTCTACATTTTTAATTAGTGCACTTTCAGATAATATCATTAAAATTAAAAGCCACTTAGATGTGCTTAAAGAGAGCACGCTTTAATTAATTAAAGACAGCATTTCTTAACACACTTAAGTGGGTTTTTTAAAATGCACTTATGTATAGTTAAGGTTTACTTAAACACATTTTAAATAATTATGATTTTATTGTGTTTTACATAGTGTATGTGAGTAAACAAGAGTAACAAATTAGTTCCCTTTTTTTTGTCATCTTGAGATAAAATCCTTTTAGTCTGAGACCGTGACTTTTAAAATAATAGTTTTAATGTAGTAATAACTAGTGTTGTCATTCAAAATGTTAAGATTTTTTTTTAAAGTCTCGTTCTTAGATTAAGAGGATTTTATGTTACGGTATAAATAGATGTCAAAACAAAGGCTAATCAACAAGGTGATGAGGATCAACTAAATGAAACACCGGAGAACTTGAATGAAAACACACTTAAGTTGAAATTAAAAATATTTTACATGTGCTTAGTATATTGGCTAAAATGTGATCAATAACTGATGTCTAATGGGATTTACTTTGTGCCGGATTCACAATCAATGCAGGATTGTCTCAAAAAAGCCCCCAAATACCCACAAAACTCAAGATATGATTGTAAAAAAGAGTGTTTGCATGAGATCTTGATTATAACAGGATATAATGAAGCAACATCACAAGAGCAAGAGTCGGGTTTTAAAGGAATATGAGCTCGATTGCAAACGTGATCTTGATTAAAACTGATAAAATGACCAACATTGTAATAAAAAATAAAAATGAGTGATTCACCGACATGAACATTTTGGTCGATACTGATAATTCTTTATATTTGATAACCGATATATATTTAAATCAAACAAAAGTCTCAGCATTAAAATCCACATCCCAATGTCGAAATTGATATATACCGATCAATATATCGTGCATCCCTATAAAAAAAAAAAAAAATCTTATTAGATTTTCATGGAGTTTCTATATTAGATTATTGTGTAGAAAATATAGCAGTTTGGCCTGAAAACTATGTGAGGATTTTTGTATTAAATTTATTTAATATTGTTTTTTCATGCATTTATCAGACGCTTTTATCCATCGCATTCAAGAAACACATTGACATTCTAATCAGTTCTTGCCTTTGAAATATTAAACTTTCTCTCTCATCCATCAGAGCAGAGCCGAAGAAGAAGAAGAAGGTGGACCCGCGGCGAGAGTTAATGTTGAAAGAGCGTCTGAAGAAAAGGCTTAAGAAGCTGGAGAAAGTCCCACCAGAAATGATTCCCATTGAAGACTTTATTACGTCAGCCAAGGGCTTTGATGAGAGCAGGTAAAACAATACACCGTCAGAGAAAAACTGCTTTATTTTCCTGTTTTCTATATGTTTACAGTACTAGTAAAGCCTTTGAAATTACATAAATTGAGATATGGGAATTATGTTTACTACTGGTCAGAGTTCATATATACTTGATCAAAACTATAGTAATATTGAGTAATATATTATATATAATATATTATTATGATATTATAGTAATATTAATATTTACCCCCTTTTGCACAAAGACAAAAAATAGCTATCCAAACTTAAATGAAGGAATGAATCTTCTGTAATGCCGACTGAAGGTTTTCCCTCTTTAAAAACCCCATTCCCTCCCTCGGGTCATTTTGACCCGAAATTAATTTGTAAATAATTTGTTTAAATCGAGTGTTTATCGGATCAAGACTTGTCGCACTTGAGCTGGGAATACACACACACACACACACAAAATTAGCCACTGGGTGACACCTACACTTCATTGACCTTTTTTGATGCTTTCTCCTGTAACAAATGGTAAGATGATTTAGGCTAGCATGATTTAGCATTTTGCTAGCATGAGTAAACTTGCTGCTAGCTTGAGTTAACATGTTTTTAATATGAATCAGCATGTCGGTAACATGATTTAACCTGTTGCTAACGTAAATTAAGATGCTGTTAAAATGATTTAACATGAATTAGCCTGTCACTAGTATGATTTAACATGTTGCTAACAATTTACCATGAATTAACAAGCAACATGCTAATTCATGCTAGGATGTTTGTTAGCATGTCTAGTTGCTAGGTTTTGTCAGTGATAGGAATGAATGGATGAAGCTGAAATACTCTAATAGAGTTCATGTATAAAAGTTTTCACCCCTCAAGAATTTTTTTTGTTTTGGGCAAACGCATAACGAACCGAGTTTGTAGCTTGAAAATCTCTTAAGAAGAGAGACTGTTTTTTGAATAATAAAAAAGAATAATACGCTTAAAAACAGAGGATCAGTAAGTTGGCCTTCTCAAACCATTTTAATAATTTAAGTGGAATACAGTAGAGATACAGAACGAAATTAATCCGTTCCGAGGTTGGCTTCGTAAGTCGATCTTTTCGTAAGTCGATCAGGCTTTTACATGTAAATTGCCTAATCCGTTCCAAGCCTTTCAAAAACACCACATTTATAATGGGATGAACCGCATTCCAGCTCCATTCTTCCCAATCATCTCCCTTTTCAACGCAATGTAAAGCATCCTCTTCTTCCTTTTCACTTCAGCAACAATCTTCACATCCATGGTGAGTGATTAGAAAAAAGTTTAACTAGGCTCAATGCTGACCAATAGGAGAGCAGGATTGTAAAAAGTGTTCCCCTTCTTACATGGACTATTCCAACCATCCCTGTCATTCAGTGCGAAATGGACTATTCCAAAACTTTCCATCTGAGAGAGCTGACGGATGATTAAGGTAAAAGAGATCGGCTGAAGATTGTATATAGTTTATTGAGTGAAATACAGGGAATTAGTGCCAATCGTTGAGGTTTTATCGATCTATGCACCTTTAATAAACACCAGTTTTGGATTATTCCCTGAGTGAGACATCATTGTTCTGACCGGACAGACTGTAGCCTTCATCCAACCCGAACCAAAATCAGCGCGAATTTCAAAACAAAACTCGGAAATGTTTTTCCGCATCTCGATCATTTTGTCGTTACTCGGGCGAAAAAAAACCCCAAAATCTTTTATCGTATGTTGAATTTTTCGTACATAGAGCGGTTCTACTGTATGTGCATACTTATCAATCGCAACCCAGAAGTGCTAAACGAATGCTAAATGTAGCTGATTTTAAAAAGCCAGAAGTGCTAAACGAAGAGCCATTTGATCCGTTTCCCTAAAAATTCCTATCATGACCAATTATCCAATCTTTAGCCCGGAAATAATGATGCCAAAAGTGTTAAACTTCTATAAATGATTGATTTTTCAAGTAAATGTTATATGCATTCTGGATCATGTGATGAGTTGATTTGAATGGATCTGTTTCCCGTTGTCTCCAGGATCCGTGAGGTTCCCGAGCTCTCGTTTGAGGACAGCGAGCGCAGAGCCCGTCTGCTGAAGGACTGGTCCAGATTCAAGATGGCGCAGCACCAGACGGAGACGGAGGTCATCCAGGAGGCGCTGGAGGCGCAGAGGCAAGCGCTGGAGGAGCTGAAGCTGGAGTCAGACGAGCTTTATAAAGCCGCGCTCCGCCCGGATCCCGAGCTCTTCCCGTTCCGGCGCGAGGGGCCCTGTTTCACGCCGCCCGTCACAAACCACGAGGCTCCGGAGGGAAAATACAACGACATCACGCGAGTGTACACGCAGTGAGAAGAGGATGAGAGTTGAACATTCACTTTATCATCATGTGTTGCTCACCTGGACAATGAGGACTGAGAATAAAGGTTTTGCTGTTTCATGTTGCCACGTTTCTTTATTTATACCTTTATTCCCCGTGATTTCAATGGCGTTTAGACGGTCAGTGTCAGAGAATAAAGATTACCCATTTATATATTCATTTCTCATTTCCGTTGCCCAATAAATATGATCTCCAGTGACCCAATAAAGGCCAAACTCTAGTTATAAGAAAGAGAAAGAGATAAAATACTAGAAAATAACTTGCTTAGTTATTGGTTTATGGACCGAAAGAGTTGATGTTAAAACTGGGTTTTGGGGATTTAAAGCCTGTTTTTCAAAGGGATTTCAATGGCGTTTAGACAGTCAGTGTCACAGAATACAGATTATCAATTTATATATCAATTTCTCATTTCTGTGGCCCAATAAATATGATCTCCAGTCACCCAATAAGGTATTTATTGTTTATGTCATGAATAAACGTGTAGATTTTAAAAATGTAAAGTTATTGGTTTATGGACAGAGTTGATGGTTTCTGGGATATAAAGCCTGTTTTTTAAAGTGATTTCAATGGCTTTTAGATGGTCAGTATCACAGATTATCCGTTTATATATTAATTTCTAATTTCTGTTGTGCAATAAATATGATCTCCAGTGAAACAAAGCCCAAACTCTAGTAAAAACACATTTTCATGCATAAATATGTATAGAATTTAAATACTGTAAAATTATTGGCTTATGGACTGAAAGAGTTGATGGTTTCTGGGATATAATGGCCTGTTCTTTAATGACGGATGAGTTTAAATGGAAAATAACTGCCTAATATGTTTATTATAGAGTCTTTTGATGTTCATTTTATTAATTCTACATTTGATCAAGACTTTTAAAGCTTCCCAGTGAGTGCCGGGATATTCACGGAAAACAGACGCATCGGTCCAGATGAGAGGTAGTGTGAGGAGATTCCCAGAGGTCATCCGACACAAGTATGACCGCTGAAGGTCATACTTGAAGTATGAAGGTCGTCCGACTCAAGCACTTGGATCTTGCATCGTAAACAGTCCCGTGTGATGTGTTTAAGAGTCCTGTGGTTTGTCCTGGTTGAGAGGGAGATGCCAGTCGGCCGGAGGGGTTTCCCGAAGCTTCCAGACCGGATTGAACTTCCTCTGCTCAGCGAGACGTTTCCTCTCGCTCTCCTGGAGGGAGTCCTGAAGAAATCCGATGAGATGATCAACACAGAGTAAGAGAGAAGTGGCGTATCGGTCATTCACTGACCCGAATCAACAATGAGAACCAAAAGTGTGGATTTTTCATCTAATAAATTCAGCTTTAATCACAGGAATAAATGACACTTTACTATATATTCACATAGAAAACAGCTGTTTTACACTGATATAATATTACACTGTTTTACTGTATTTATCATCTAATAAATTCAGCTTTAATCACAGGAATAAATGACACTTAACTATATATTCACATAGAAAACAGATATTACAGATTGTAAAGATATTTTACATTTTTTACTATATTTTTCATGAATGCAGCCTTGGTGAGCAGAGGAGACTTGGTTCAAAAACATTAGAAAAGTCGTACTATCCGGCGGTCAGAGCTCATGACTGACCTTGGCGTGTGCGCTGTGGTTTTTCTCCCACTCTTCACACATGTAATAGTCTTGTTTCCACTGCTGGCAGTCCGGCACTCTGCCGAATGTATAGTATTCATGAAATCTGTTGATTAAACTCTTGCAGTGCTTGAATTCACTCCAGTAAACGTCACAGGAACGTGGTGGCTGTGAACAAGCATTAACAACACACTCATTAACAACAACAACAGACAAATATCAGGGACAAAACAATTCATGCATAATAAAATTACATTAAAAATACTGTGGTTTATTTATTCATGATTTAACAACATATGACAATCAACACTATTTAAATTTTAAAAAATAATTACAATTATTTTGATTTAATAATTTACAATTATTAAGTGATTACGATCACTAACAATTATGCATTTTTTTAAACAACAGACATATATAACAATAATAACAGCAATCATAGCAATTAGAAAGAATCTTTCAATTTAAAATATGGTATACATTTTTTAATTAAAGTACTTTGATGAATATTTAATGATGGCATAATAATACTAGTACTATTTAGTGGTCCTGGCACAATATTTATTTAGAATAACAGTGTAATTCACACCAAAAGCACAGAAGTACCATGTTATTGACACAAACCTGCAGTAAAGGCTTAACTGAGGATATATAGCACACTTTATAATGCAAATAGACGTGTAATTATATATAATACATACTATATTCGTAAAGCTAACGCAAAATGAGTCACTTGACATTTGCATTTAAAATAAAGAGATAAATTGTTAGACTGACCCTCCAGTGTGACCCTGCCATTCCGCGCGCTCTTCTTCTCTGGGGACTTTTATCTGCGTTTCACTTCAACACTGCCATCTATTGACAATGTGAAATACACTGATATCAATGACTTTTTGATATTACTAGTTAAAGCTTTTATCCTGTTATCATTCCGGCTATAGAATTATATATATTGTTTGTATCGTATAGCATATTTGTAATGATCGATACGAGTATTTAATATGTCATTCAGACTTTATTTTGTGGTCGTCATCAACTTCCGCCGGAAGCGGCTGTGACACCGGCGGTTTATTTATCCTGAATCGGCGTTTCCAAGTAAACAAGTGAGGGATAAAATGCTTTAATGTTGTCACAATGCCTTCTGAAAATCTGCGCTGGGAAACTTTGGAGGCCCTGAAAGACTCTCCGAAGGGGAGACTGAAATACAGCCCGCACTGGCTGGAGAAAGACGAGGTAAAACGCTGAATAACTCGGAAATAATGCAAACATAAATCAGCTATAATGTTTACATTTATGTATATAAAGATAATCTGTGAAGTGGCTCTAGTATGATTCCATGGTATAAACAAAGAAAATGTAAAGATAGGTACTTCTTTATTCACTGTTACAGTATTTGTTGTTAACACGTTATAATTAGTTAATTAACATGATGTAACGATGAGCAATAGATTTGTTACAGTATTTATTCATATTTAATGTAAGCTGTTCTTGTTAACAGATACAACTTTTGGCTTTAATGCATTAGTAAAGGTTGAGATTAACATAAAGATTAATTAATGTTGCAGTTCATTATTGTTCATTATTGTGACGTTTTATAGACGTTTTTATACCTTAAGTGGTTCTTATGAATTTATCAGATGCTTTTTTCTAAAGCAACTTGCATTGCATTCAAGAAACACATTGACATTCTAATCAGTTCTTGCTTTCCCTGGGAATCAAACCCATGACCTTGATGTTGCAAGCGCCACTCTCTACTGTTTGAGACACAGCGGTTGTTTGAAATCTTCCATAAAGGAATTAAATGTTTAATAGATGTATACGATTAATCGATGATGTCTTATATTCCCGTTTTGCCCTGTGATCTTTATTTCTCTTCAGGATGTTCTGGCCGGCTGTATCGAAGTGTCCAGCCTGTCTCCTCTCTCAGGACAGATCCTGAAGCGCATGAGTCCTCGACCGCTGCTCAAAACATGCTCTCTGACCTCATGCGTCCGGGATACGAGTCCTGGTCTTTCTGAGGATGCCTGTGTGTCGCTTCCCGTCAGCCCCAGACCGGTTTCATCCCCCGGCTCTCCGCCTCCGGTCTCCATCATCCACCATGAGGAGGAGGAGAAGAAGAAGGTGACGTCTTTGCTTCTTAAGCCACCAACATTCATCACTTGCTTTTGTTTACGAGGCAATAAGTGAGAGATCAATAATGATTTATCTTAAAGAGAGATTACATGAGTGTGCTATTCAAACTTCCACAATCGCTCAGGACAGTTTATAAGTATTGATAATTAATAATTATTATTCATATCTATTTCATTTGAGTTAAAGCATGTGTTGTTGTGTTGCTGATTGTTCCTCCCTCTGTTTATGTTTCCGTGTCAGAGAGTGGAGGAGATAAAGGAGGCAGCTGTCAGTCCGGTTACAAGCGTCAGCTCGACTCCATCGATCTCCGTTCTTTCACCCAGAGCCACACAGATGGCCGGCTGTATCCGCATGTGTGAGCAGAAACACAAGGCCAAAGCCAAGGTACATCTCACTCTCACTCTCTCTCTCTTACTCTCTCTCTCATTCTCTCTCTACCTGTTCTTTCTCCTCTCTCCCTCTCGTTCTCTCAGTGTCTCTCTTTCTCTTTCTGTCTCTCTCTCACTCACTGTCTCTCTCGCGCTCTCTTTTTCTCTATCTCACTCTCGGTCTCTCTCACCCCCTTCTCTCTCTCTTTCACACTCTCTCACTGTCTCTCTCCCTCCCTCTTCTTCTCTCTCTCTCTCTGTTCTCTCACTGTCTCTCTTCTCTTTCTTCCCCTCTCTCTTCTCTCTCTCTCTTCTCTTTCTCTCTCTCTCTTCTCTCTCACTCTCTCTCTCTCTCACACTCACTCTCTCTCTCTCTCACACACTCACTCTCTCTCTCTCTCACACACTCACTCTCTCTCTCTCTCTCTCACACTCACTCTCTCTCTCTGCATGTCATCTGGAACTTGAAGATGCAAATGTTTATCAAACAAGTAAACTACTGTTACAGCAATTATACTCTAACAGAGGGTGCTAACCACGTCATTGATGACGTTTAAATGATTCTGATTGGCTAAGAAAGAAAGAAAGAAAAACAAAACTAGTAATTTTCCACACAAGAGCAGACAGTCTGAAGCATATCTTCGTTGATCACATGGTTGACGGGTTCGTGACGTGGCTTGTCGAGAACAACAAGTTTTATGGTGCCAGTTAATCACCTCACCAATACAGACCATATTAACACACACACATACAGCTTCTCCAAGGCTGAACTCGGCTCAGGCTCCAACAATAAACCAAAACATTCTGATAACTCGTTCTCCTAAAATTGAAGGACTGTCACGTATTCCATGGGTCGTGACGACCTCTAAGACCCTAGCATAGGCAAATACAATACGGACATCAGAAGAATATTAGAGCAATTACACAATAATATGGTTGTTTATAAATGTAAATCATTTAGAAATATTTTAATAATAAAAATAAGTATTCAAGATATTGATTAATGATTTAACACTGAGGTTATAGTCATATATGTCAATCATTCTAAGAGAAATAAGAGAAGGAAAAGAAAAAGAACATAATATATATATATATATATAATGTAAATAGAAGAGACAAGAGATTTTGATTATCTGCCTTCAATACCATCCAAAAGTTTGGGGTCAGTAAAAAAAATGCTTTGAAAGAAATGTATACTTTTATACATCGAGGGCATGAATCGGCATGAGGGCATGTGTCAATATGTTACAAAAGTGTGTGTGTGTTTATATATATATAAACATTAGCATGTGTGTTTTCTCTGGCAGACGGAGCTGAGCCTCAGGCAGGAGCAGCAGGAGCGGCTGGTGGCCACCGTTGCCAACCGGGAGTCTGAGCAGCTCAAGCGCTTTGAGGAGTTCATGGAGCTCAAACAGAGACAGGAATACCAGAGCATGAGGGATATGATGGAGAAAGAGTATGTGACCGCCTGATCTCTCTCACACTGATGCATTCATTCTCATTTAGAGTGACTGTCTGTGTTTGAATCATGTACAGAATTAATTTTAATTGCCGCTTTGTGTTTGAAGGACGCAGGAAAGTCTCGGCCGGCAAGAAAAGCTACGAGAGGAACAAAGACACAGAATGAAAGTGAGATTAATAGGATTGGAAGCTCTATCAACACTGTGACATAATGTGCATTACCACACTTGAATTGTAAAGTGACGTAGTTAGTAATAACATTAATATTTCGTCTGAGAACAAATGGTCTTAGTGTCGATCTCGAGCACTTCAACACTAGTATCAGGTAAGAACCAAATTTGTTGCGTTACAGATCCTGAACCTTCGCCTGCGTGAGCAGCAGCGTCTGCGGGAGGCGGAGCTCGAGCGCCAGCGGCAGGTGGAGGGCAGAGAGCGACACAGAGCTATTAATGCAATACAGGAGGAAGTGCTGAAGCTCAACCAGCTCTTACAGCCGTGCCCGTCCACACAGACTGACCCCACCCTCGACCACACCCCCTTCATCACCCGTGGCAACCAGCTGTGCTCGCAGGTGTCAGAGGTCGTGCCGGCCTCCGCTGACGTGAGTCCACATATAAATGCCAATTCAAGTAATGATGCCCAATACGCCAATCTCAAAGCTAGTGTGTGTAGATCGCATGGAATTAACAATGCAGATGTATTTATTAGATGATTAATACAGTAAAACAGTGTAATATTATATCAGTGTAAAACAGGTGTTTTCTATGTGAATATATAGTAAAGTGTCATTTATTCCTGAGATTAAAGCTGAATTTATTAGAGGATAAATACAGTAAAACAGTGTAATATTATATCAGTGTAAAACAGCTGTTTTCTATGTGAATATATAGTAAAGTGTCATTTATTCCTGTGATTAAAGCTGAATTTATTAGAGGATAAATACAGTAAAACAGTGTAATATTATATCAGTGTAAAACAGCTGTTTTCTATGTAAATATATAGTAAAGTGTCATTTATTCCTGAGATTAAAGCTGAATTTATTAGATGATAAATACAGTAAAACAGTGTAATATTATATCAGTGTAAAACAGCTGTTTTCTATGTAAATATATAGTAAAGTGTCATTTATTCCTGTGATTAAAGCTGAATTTATTAGAGGATAAATACAGTAAAACAGTGTAATATTATATCAGTGTAAAACAGCTGTTTTCTATGTAAATATATAGTAAAGTGTCATTTATTCCTGAGATTAAAGCTGAATTTATTAGAGGATAAATACAGTAAAACAGTGTAATATTATATCAGTGTAAAACAGCTGTTTTCTATGTGAATATATAGTAAAGTGTCATTTATTCCTGTGATTAAAGCTGAATTTATTAGATGATTAATACAGTAAAACAGTGTAATATTATATCAATGTAAAACAGCTGTTTTCTATGTGAATATATAGTAAAGTGTCATTTATTCCTGTGATTAAAGCTGAATTTATTAGAGGATAAATACGGTAAAACAGTGTAATATTATATCAATGTAAAACAGCTGTTTTCTATGAGAATATATAGTAAAGTGTCATTTATTCCTGTGATTAAAGCTGAATTTATTAGATGATAAATACGGTAAAACAGTGTAATATTATATCAATGTAAAACAGCTGTTTTCTATGTGAATATATAGTAAAGTGTCATTTATTCCTGTGATTAAAGCTGAATTTATTAGAGGATAAATACGGTAAAACAGTGTAATATTATATCAATGTAAAACAGCTGTTTTCTATGAGAATATATAGTAAAGTGTCATTTATTCCTGTGATTAAAGCTGAATTTATTAGATGATAAATACGGTAAAACAGTGTAATATTATATCAATGTAAAACAGCTGTTTTCTATGTGAATATATAGTAAAGTGTCATTTATTCCTGTGATTAAAGCTGAATTTATTAGAGGATAAATACGGTAAAACAGTGTAATATTATATCAATGTAAAAGAGCTGTTTTCTATGAGAATATATAGTAAAGTGTCATTTATTCCTGTGATTAAAGCTGAATTTATTAGAGGATAAATACGGTAAAACAGTGTAATATTATATCAATGTAAAACAGCTGTTTTCTATGAGAATATATAGTAAAGTGTCATTTATTCCTGTGATTAAAGCTGAATTTATTAGATGATAAATACGGTAAAACAGTGTAATATTATATCAGTGTAAAACAGCTGTTTTCTATGTGAATATATAGTAAAGTGTCATTTATTGGCAAAGGTAGTGTGTGTAGATCGCATGGAGTTATCAAATAGACGTCGGTCCATCATCCGTCCTCACTATGAAATGTCACTTGATTGACGTACAGAGCAGCCAGTCTGACCTCTGACCTTTTCTGACACATGGATCACGGCGCACAACGACACCAAGTGCTGCTAAACTTCCAATTTATTTATTTTAAACTTAAGAAAGTGTATAAAACGAGTGGAGGAGCTGGAGAAAGAAAGAAGTTAAAAACTGACCGCTTCCATACGGAGTGAGAGCTGGACTTTCTTTCAGTCATTTAGTAAGTGTGTTTTCCTCAATCTGCGTCTGTCATCGCTGCACAGAAGAAGGGAAATGTGGAGCGGCGCTTCAGACGGTTCATCAACACTACGACACTAGAGTTGTGTTGTGAATATGGGTTCATGTAGTTCTGCTACACCAGCATATATTGTGCATATAAAGTAATATCAATACAGTCATAAATAAATATATGTTTTGTATTTTTATAGTAGGTTGATCATTTTGACTTGGTCATTTTATAAGCAGCTCATAAGCTAAAACACTCCTGGTTTAAAGTGTTTAACATGTAATTTGCTCTCAGGGTCAGTTTCCCAGCGCGGAGGATCTGACTGTGGCGGAGCGAGCGCTACAGGAAATGAGGTCACTGGTCAGAGGCCTGCAGGACGAGGCGACACAGGCTGCGGAGAGGAAGAAGAGGGAGCAAGAGGAAGAGGAGGAGGAGAAGAAGAGACAGGCTGAGCTGAAAGCCCAGCAGGAGGAGCAAAGGAAAAACGCAGCGCTGAGCACTAAAGAGAAAACCAAACGAGAAGGTGAACATGCATGAAATAATGTCCTTCCAAACCTTTATTTCTTCTGTGGAGAACATTAATGTTTTTCTAAAACACTACGGTCTCATAGTTAATGTATTAACTAATAATGAGCAATATATGTTTTTTACAACTTTTAATAGTCTGTTAGTTAATAAAAGTTGCACGCGTTCATTGTTTATTAACGATGCAACTTGCATTATGTTGATATTATTGAATGTTTAAATTAACATTAATTCCACAGCATTTATTACTCTTAGTTATTGTTCACATTAACAAATTAATACTTATTGCAAAACATTTGGACTTCAGAAGACTGGAAATATAGTGTATAATAAGTATAAAGTTATGATGCCTTTCTTGTGCTCTTTTGCTTGAACGTGCATGGAAAAAATATGGGAGTGAAAAAATAAGACTGAATTTAATTGTTTGACGTGCATTTGAGTGCAATGCATTATCGTTATATATGGCAGGGTCTTGGCTCTTATGATTGGATGTTGAAATGTGGGTGTGGCACTCAAATATGGAGGTGGAGCTTGTGTGGGTGGAGTTTAAGCACTCCAGAAGTTCCCGTTATGACATTTTTTTTAGATAAAAAAAAATATATATTAAACAGCCACGTAAAAATTACAATACACATTTAGAAAATAGTATTAATTTATTTCACGCTAATTGTTAAGGCTTGCATGATCAGATTTATTTTAATATATATAAATAAATACATACACAAATACCTCTCTAAACCACTATACGAGTAATTTTAGGATGGGTCACAATACAGTGATTCTGTCTGAAATTAGTTTAATCTCTAGAAATTGAAATATAAGCCATATGACCATATTTTCATTAATACGTTTTGAAAATCTTTTACTCTCGCTTTGAACAAAACTAACTAATATTTATATTTCTTAGAGTTGGCATGAAATGTGCTCTTATCTATTTTTTTAAATGAATTATTAGATCTTCTGAATTATTTATCTGTCCATATTTTTTGTTTTATTATTAATAATTTTTTTTAGACTTCGTAATGTTTCATCAAACTCAATCTTCAAATGAAAATGACTGATGCCACTTGCGTGTGCCTGAGAAACTGATATATCAGCTAGACAAGATAATAAATACAATATGGCTATACATAGTCTTTCCTGTGTCTAACAGTAGATAGCAGCGCTTGCAACATCAAGGTCATGGGTTCGATTCCCAGGGAAAGCAAGAGCTGATTAGAATGTCAATGTGTTTCTTGAATGCGATGATAAAAGCATCTGATAAATGACTTTTTGAAATGTGTATTGTGGGAAGTGCTGTTAGAAATAAACATGGCTTTGTTTTCATCTGCAGGTTTGCAGACAGGAGCAGATGAAAGCACATTAAAATGGTACAATTCGCTGCAGGATTCGGCCAATCAGTGCGCTCAGGCTTTTGAAGACCTCAGCAAAGCCAAAGACACGCAGGTCAGATACCCGACAGCTCTGAGGAGCATTTCAGTGGATATTCAATGCTCTGTTACCCCGAATGACCGTCTTCCCCTTCTGTGTCTTATTTTATGAATGTGTGCAGATGAAGAAATTAAAAATGGAGCTCCAGAAGGCTGCAACCACACCTGTAAGCCAGATCGCAAACAGCTCAGGTGAGAAACACCAGCATGAAGAACAAATATAACTTTACTTAAGCTTTCCTGTCTCAATCAGTAAAGAGCTGCGCTTGCAACATCAAGGTCATGGGTTTGATTCCCAGGAAAAGCAAGAACTGATCAGAATGTCAATGTGTTTCTTGAATGCGATGATAAAAGTAGTTGATAAATGCATGAATGTAAATAAAATAAATACAGAAACTGTTTTCTTTTAGCTGAAAATGTTTATTTATTAATCAGATCAACACTGAGTTGTATGCAAACATTTAAATTGCGCACAAGGGAGTTTTTATCATTTTAATAATATATTTCTACTGGATTGCAGGTCAAATCTAAAACATTATATTCAAAGATAGATGTTGAGATTTAACTCTTTATTTAATAATCATCGCCAGCGTTTTTTATTCTTTTCACAAAAATGTCATGCCCCCAGAATATTTCCTTTTTATAATATAATATTTATAGTATAATATTACTAATATCTAGTAATATATCAAAAGACGATGTACAGAGTATAAATTGAGTTTCTGCTCATTTTTATTTATAGTTTCATGCATTGTTTTTTTAACCAAAAAAATCATTTTACATTCATGCATTTATCAGACGCTTTTATCATCGCATTCAAGAAACACATTGACATTCTAATCAGTTCTTGCTTTCCCTGGGAATCAAACCCATGACCTTGATGTTGCAAGCGCCATACTCTACTGTTAGACACACAGAAAAGCTACTACATCTCTTGTGTTTTGAAGTAAAGCTGGAAAACTCTGTCAAGAGTAAAGAATCGATATTGGTTCATCAACCTGAAAACCCCTGAAAACGAGAGATGGCATCTTAAGCATCCTCACATCTGACATGTTGAGCTGTTGTAGGTTATTAAACAATGGAGGATGTTTAATCACTAATTAAACAGTGATGTTGGACGGTTTGTTTGCTGAATATGTGGTGAAGTGCAGCGGTTGTGTGCAGGTTCCCCGCTGAAGGAGGCCTTTGAGAAGATCGATAAGCTGCTGTCGGGACGTCCGGTGACGTCCGCTGGAAAGACCGTGTCGACGGCGCAGCATCCGCAGGGTCTGGAGTTTGTCAGTTACAGACTGGCAGAAAAGTTTGTGGTAAGGCAGGTTTTCATAAGTTATTTTTGAAGGTGAACAAAGCTGGTTGTAATAATGCATTTGCAGAAACAAGGAGAAGAAGAGGTGGCGTCCAATCATCCGGCAGCGTTTCCCATCGCCGCTGTGGCGTCAGGCATAATGGAACTGCATCCTAAAATTGGAGACCTTATTCTCGCCCACCTCCATAAGAAGTGCCCGTATGCGGTGCCACACTACCCGCCGATGGAAGCGGGCACATCCATCGAGGATTACCAGAAGTAAGAATATCGCTTGATCTACTGAACATTTTACTTTTCTGCATTTATCAGCTGCTTTTATCATTGCATTCAAGAAACACATTAACATTCTAATCAGTTCTTTCTTTCCCTGGGAATCGAACCCATGACCTTGATGTTGCAAGCGATGAAACCTAATTCTGCATTTTGTCCGCAAAAAGTTTCCATCCCTTTGGATTAAACGCTTTTATCAAACAAATGAATATGATGCATATTTTTCAGCAATGCATTATTAATGTTTACTATTAGCTCTTGGAATTAGATTTTTTATTTATTGGATAAATAAATATATAAATGTATTTATTTAATTATAATGTATTTTTTTTATACCGGTAATCATATTTTCATTATTTATTTTTAATAATTTATTCAAATAGCTCAGTTCATTGTGGAAACCAATTAAATGTATCCACTTAAGTATGAACTTGGAACAAGCAACATTTAGTTAGTTAAAAAGTTTAAGACTAAAACTATTACAGAAATCTGACTTATTTAATTTTTGCATGACTGACAAATATGCATGTTAAAACTGTGTAAATGGATTATAATTTTATTTCTAATATCTAAATCCTACATGTAGATCTTAATATGATTTGACGTGTGAAGCATTATGAATGTTTCTTGGCCATCAGGATTCTGGGATACCGTGTGGACGACTCCAAAGTGGAAGGGCAGGACAGTTTTCTGAAGAGAATGTCAGGAATGATTCGTCTGTACGCGGCAATAATCCAGATGAGATGGCCTTATTCCAGCAAACAAGGGGTTTGGGAGATTCCTTTACTTTAACCCTCTAAAGCCCGTGAAATAACAGTCAGGAAAACATCTATTGCTTTGAAATGCAACCGTTAAACCTTTAAACTAAATGTATTTTTTGTTGAGTATCATATTTGATACGTCAGGCTTTATATTTAGTACGATATACAGTAATGCCTTGAGATACGAGTGTCCTGACATACGAGTGTTTTGAGATACGAGCAAGCCTTCCAGCACATTTATACCTCAAGAAGGAAAACACAAAACCCTGTTGTAGTTCATATAGACCTGGATGTTATTTGCCTAAGATTTGAGATGTTTCTTCCTGATTTGATGGATTTAGATCAAACAGGGTTTATTAGAGGACGTCAGACTCATGATTATACCATAAGAACGATTCCCACAATGCAACACACTATGAAAAGATCGCAACATTAGTTCGTTTGGGTGCAGAAAAGGCATCTGATTGTAAGGTTTGGTTAGCTGGGATTAATGTAAGCATGTTTCTGCATTGCTCCCACAGCCTCATCCTCACGGATTGAGTCACGGCTGGCGCTGGCTGGCCCAAATCCTCAACATGGAGCCGCTCGCTGACATCACAGCAACTATCCTCTTCGACTTCCTGGAGGCGAGTTGCTCTTCCCATTGCAAATGAATCGCTTTTGTTCGTATTTTTGTTCACGCTCAATGTTTTTGGCATGTGCATCTCTTTAGGTCTGTGGAAATGCCCTGATGAAACAATATCGCGGACAGTTCTGGAAACTGATATTGCTTATAATAGAGGAATACTTCCCAAGGTACTTAAACCCGTCTTTATGAACACATTTCCATATTAGCACTGGGTTTAAAACTTGAAGGGTTTATTTTGTGAGGTAAATAATGGAGCAAATCCCAGTAAATTGACTAGCGCAAACCTTAGTAAATCACCTTGCATGAATCATTTTCCTCTCATAAATACTGTGTCTGAAAGGTAAACTCCCTTAAAAAATGCAAAAATAAACTTTTTCACTGCATCTCTTTAGTAAATCCTGAAAACAGTTTTTAACAGGAAAGCAGGTTCCCTAATGGAAAGAATAACTGTATTAAAAGGCATTTAGTTCATACTAAATACACTATTTTCTAACACAGAGGTTTTCAAAGTTTGAGACAGTGGGCCTCCCTTTTGATACAACCCACCCAACGCCGCCCCCCCACCCCTGTATCTGTACTCGGACTGGGCGGGGCATAACCCGGAAGTTGGTGGATTTTAACCAGGAAGTGGGCGGGGCTTTAGCCAGTATGTTATTTTTAACCGTGCAATTGATATGGGTCGATCAGAAATTGTTATATTTATTGCTGATTAGAAAACTATTTACATGACAACATCAGCATTGAGCTTCACATCAATGGGTTTGATCACAAACGAACTATATAGAGAACAAGTTTTGCAACAATTAATCCAACTCATGCGGTTGCAATTATGAAGAAAACTGTAATGAACAAGAGTTTTCATTTAAACATAACTCTCTTTTTTTAACTTTTAATTTTTTTATGATCAGTGTAATTTTTATTTATTCAGATGGATTGCACCAGCAAAACTGTTGTTTTCACATTGAAATTATGTTCCTGTTGCATGAGGATTAGAAAAAAAATGTGTTACTCTCCTCATTGTACTTGTGCATGAATTATATTAAATATAATAATATTTAATATTTTTTTTCACATGTTGGGTGCGTGTTTGCACGTTCTGCGTGTTTAAGGTGTAGAAAAAAATATTGAGCGATAAACGAAAATACTCAAGGAAGCTTGTATGAATGAATGCATGCGAGGGGGAGTCAGATTTGTGCGGGGAGTCAAATTTCGCCTGCATGTTTGATGGCGAAACTGCCCAGCTGTTCAATTCACAGACACAGAAGACGAGGACTTTGATGGATTTGGATGGATTGATTAAAATATAATGTGAGTGTAGCCTATTGTTAAATAGTAGAATAAAGTTCAACCAAACTTACTGTTTTGCTTCCGTTACCTTTTTTTTTTAGACCGCATTTTTTTGCATGGGTTAAGTACAGAAATAGACCCCGTAATTGAGACTGTGCCTTATAATCCTTTTGCTTTATGGTGCGGAAAATACGGTAAATGCATTTGTGATTGTGCTTTTATTTTTTAGTTTGTTTTTTAACAATATGCATGTTTGTGTTGTTTTGTAAGAAATACACACACACAAAAAGTTGCACAATACAATTAAACTTATTAAATATACAAATAAACCTTCCCAAATGAACAAAACATCTGAATGACACCGTTGGTGTAGGAATTTTTATTCAGCACCAGATGGCAGAGCAGAGCACTGTGTCAAAAGCTTCGAAGCACCAACACAGTTTCATGTAAAAGCTTCACTGCTTCAGAAGCTTCGTTTGGCACATCCCTACTACAAACAAACCGAAATAAAAAACAAACCTGAAGCTGAAGAAACCCTAAACGTTAACGGAAGACGCGCGAACCTGAGTGATAGAGAGAGAAAGACAGCTGTTCTCATCTCAGTGTTCTGCGCGTGAATGAGCAGTGCGGGGAGGCGCGCTGTGACTAGCCTATCACAGAACACAGACACAGTCAGTTACCCAATGAGGATTCTTATTCAATCCGAGCACAGATAATAACTCTTATTACTCGTATAATACTCGTACTCGGCAAAAGTGCTTTATCCGTACCGGATACTCGTTTCAGCCGAGTATCCGGCTCAACTCTAGTTATTAGACCATCATTTTTTACAACTCTCCGCGCCTCCCCTGGCATGCTCTGGCGCCCCCCAGGGGAGGCGCGCCCCACACTTTGAAAACCCCTGTTCTAACATATCGCTTGACACTTACTGATATAAGTTTTTATCATTGTTATTACACAGGACACATTTGTTAATAATAATCCTAAAATTTTTAATATCACTATTAATAGTTTGATCTCTGTATAATATCAGTCTTTAAATGCTAAAAGATATTTAAACTGTTCCTAAAGTATAATCACAATAGTTTTATTTTAGCACGATCAAATATACTCTATCTATTTCTGCGTAACTAAAGTGCATTAAAAGTATATCAAAAGTAGAATTTATATTAAGTGCATGAATATGTACATTTACATTAATGCATTTATCAGCTGCTTTTATCATCGCATTCAAGAAACACATTGACATTCTAATCAGTTCTTGCTTTCCCTGGGAATCAAACCCATGACCTTGATGTTGCAAGCGACACTCGATTTAGCGAAAGGAAGGCCTCAATATGTAAATGTATTTCCAGTATACTTGCAATAAAATAAATATTTATAATAATACACTTATTCTTCACTAGGGGTTTGTAAATCTGGCCTGTAAATCTTGTAAATAAAGTAGTTTTTATTGCTGTCTGAATGAATAAAACTCCCTCATTTCTGTATGATTGTTCAAATCTTCCTTTAGTTGAACCGTAGCCGGCGGTTCTTGAAATGTAAAACACAGCGAGCACGTCTTATATCAAGTGTAAATGCTAATGCATTCTGTGCAACAAAGATCTTTATGCCCTAAAAGAAAATAACTGTCAATTAACTCCGTAATTGTGAAAAATTGTGAGGGGGAAAAATTACGACTTTTTCTGTCACAATTGACTTTGAGTTGCAAGTTTATTTCATGTTTAAAGAAATAATTCTCAGAATTGTGAGACAAACTCTTAATTGAAGTAAAGAATCATGGGATATAATCTCAAAATTGCAAATTATAAAGTCCAAATTGCAAAATATAAACTTGCACTTCCGAAAGAGAAAAAATCAGCTCACAATTCTGACTTAATCTCACAATTTCAAGTTCATAACCGGCAACTTTTTTTTTTTCCCCCTCAGAATTGTGAGATTAAAAAGGCGCAATTACCTTTATTTCTTTATTCCATGGCAGAAGAAACAAGTATGATCACAACGCTTTCCTGTCTCAATCAGTAGAGTGGTGCTTGCAACATCAAGGTCATGGGTTCGATTCCCAGAGAAAGCAAGAACTGATTAGAATATCAATGTGTTTCTTGAATGCGATGATAAAAGCAGCTGATAAATGCATGAATGTAAATGTAAAAATCTTGAATACTCGTGTTTAATATCATGTGCCTAAAACTAAGCTAAGGGTTAATCAAGCAAGAGTTTAGGCTATGTTTGACGGGAAGATAACCTGCTTTCTGGAATCCGGTGTAAGCATCTCTATTATTGATTAAACTGAAGCGTTTGATTCCCGCAGGATTGAAGCGGTCACCAGCACCGGTCAGATGGGTTCGGTGACCAGACTCAAACAGTTTCTAGAGGTGAGTGTGATTTCCAGGATCTGTAATCGCTAATGCACGAGCGCCTCTGATCTCTCACGGCTTCTGCTCGTTCTCTGACCCAGACGTCTCTAAGAACCAAGCAGATTTCTCCTCCCAAGAGCGAGCTGGGCTCGGCCTTCTTCAGATCCTGACGGATGCCAACCGGACGCAACGACATCCCAACACTGAGCAACACACCAATGTCTTCGTGTAAGAGTCGAGGATTAGTTTAATAGAGCATCATGCCGTTTTAAGTTCAAGCAGGTTTTCTTTTTTTATCTGAGCATGTAATGTAATCTCATATTCGACCCGAGGTTATAATCCGTATTAGACAAATGAAGATGGAGTGTAATATAGGATGAAATGCACTATTGATATGGATATTTATGAATGGGGATTAAACAAAAAACCGAGTGTATTATGATTCTTTTCATGTGTGTTTTCAAATGTAACGGATCAGAAAGTGTGTTTGTTTTTACAGAAATATGAAAAAAGTGAGAAATCATTTCTAATCTGGTCATTATGGGTTTGAAGAAACTTTTTGCCCCCCCCATTTCTGTTTTAAGGAAGTATTTCTATAAAAAAGCTCAGCACACTTTTTTTTTTTAGTGACGCAAACCATTTAATGTCATATTAGTCACCAGGGAATAAAAATAAATGAATTGTGGTGTTTTTTTCTTTAATCTTACAATTCTGGCTACTTTCTCAAAACAGAAGCTTATATTCTGCGCTATAAACAATATTTTCCTCTGTTTTTATCCCACAATTCTGAGGAAAATATATACTTTACTCGCAGAATACTGAACATGAATTTAAAGTTAAGATTTGTAAAAGTTAAGATAATAAAATTCTTTTTTTTTTTTAATTGCATGCCAGAAATGAGCTTTCATAGCTCAACTTAATGAAATTTAATAAACAAACATTTATACGAATATATACACATTACATTTAAAGGATGTATTTAGAATGAAACTTAATGAATTGCAATTAAACTTAAAGAATGTAATTAGAATTAAACATAAAATATAATTAGAATAAAACTTAATGTATTTGTAATTAAACAAATAGAATTAAATGTAGAGAATATAATTGTAGTTTAACTTAAAATATTACAATATAACTTAATATATAGTTAGGATTAAATGTAGCATATTATTTAAGTTTAATTCTAATTAACACAATTCAGGTGTAATCATGTGATGAGAAATTACATACGTGTAACGGGGGGAAAAATCATTTAAATTCCACCTCATGTTCAATTATTTAGCATCTACCTGTAAATAATGTTTAATCAAGGCACATAATGGATAATTGATAATGGCTGTATTGCAGCGCTTCCTCCGGCCGGCAGGGGCGCTGTGATTCATCACTATTCATTACTTAAAAGCATTTGTTTACTCCACGTGTTCAAGAAGCGCTTGTTATTGCGTGCCTTGACCGGAAGTGCTCTTTCTGTCCGAGAATGGTTCTGCTGAGGTTTCCGGTCGTGCTGTGGTTCGCGCGCGCGCGGCTCGTGCTCGGGTGCGCGGCGCTGCTGTGCCGCTCCTGCGGGCATGAGGTGGCGGAGGCCGCGGACCTGAGGTTCGTGCCCAGTCCTCTGGCTCTGTCGCACCGGAACGACACGATGATCGGCGGGAAGCGCGTGTCCGCGCAGCTCTTCGAGAACCCGCAGGGCTTCCGGTTCGAAGTCGTGACTGTCGCGCGCGCGGATGTGCTGAAGCGCTGGCCGGCGGACGGACATTTCAGCTGGTATCCGGGACACGCGTGGACCGTCGCGTCCTGCCCGCGGTGCCAAACACAGCTGGGTGAGTGTGTGTGAGAGAGAGAGAGAGAGAAAGGGAGTGTGTGTGTGTCTGTGAGAGAGGGAGAAAGGGTGTGTGTGTCAGTCTGAGAGGGAGAAGAGTGTAAGGGAGGGAGTGTGTGTTAGTGTCTGAGTGATAGTGAGTGACAGAGAAAGTGAGAGAGAGGGAGAAAGGAAGTGTGTATGTGTTAGTGTCTGTGAAAAAGAGAGAGGGGAAGGGTGTGTGTGTGTGAGAGAGAGAGAGTGATTGAGTGTTAGACAGAGATAGGAAGGGAGTGTGTGTGTGTGTGTACAATCTCAGGATCCTGGAAAAGCTTCAGAAATACAATTGGTAGTTTGTTAGAAAGGAACATTTTCAAATATATATCAATGAATAATTCCGTGTAAAGGAAAGGAATTGTAGTTTAATTAATATTTTAAAATGTAACCATTACAAGTATGTACTTGATTTATTATCTAGAATACGTCACCAGTTTGTTTATGCTTGTGTGTGTTTGTATATAATTTCAATGTTTGGTAATTACTTACAAAATGTAGTTGGCCCCCAATTTCTAATGGCATTAAATCCAATACGTCGCATATTTAAGACTACCGTTAAACGGGTAATAATGGGATTTCTTTGCTCCTCTGCTGAAGGTTGGGCGTTTCAGCCCGGCGACTGGCCCAGGACGGTGAAGCGGGAGGAGTTTGAGGGGTCGGACCGCACGTTTGTGGCGCTCATACTGGACCGAATCCTGCAGGAACGCTTCGCATCCCAGCTGCTGGTGACACCCAAGTCCTTCAGAAGCTGATGGTTTGCCACGTCACATTTTAATAAAGATATTTTTACACCAACTAAAATAATTAAAATAAAATACTGGCTCCTATTGACTGAAAACAAACAGAAAACATCTTTATTGCATTTTCTTTGCAACTGGATGAATCCCAAACATCGTTTTATTGAACAAAACCAACTGAACAGTTTAAAGTGTGTTTTACGGTGATACAACCACTACACAAAAGTTCATCGAGGCGGTAAAAGTTACAAGCATGATTGGATTTTTTTCTCTTTTTTTGGGAGTATTTTATTTTCTTTATCAAAAATGTAATCCATTTCAAATCTGGTGTCTGTAAAACAAGACAAGATAAAAATCAAAGACTCGATGACTGTGTCCACATCCCCTCTTATCCTCAGTCCTCCTGAACAGACGCGGATACAAGAGGAGGAACTACTGACGAACCAGGAAGGGGTTAAACACCAAGAAGAAAGAAAAGGGTGGAGAACGCTAGAGCTAGCAGGCGCACCATGGCTTCTGTTCAATTAACCACACAAAACCTTAACAGGAAGAAAATTATACATATTTGTACATATATATATTTATAAAAAACAAACAGAAAACACTATTCGCAATCTAATCCAGACGGCGTGCAGCCAATAACTACAGTGTTTTGCTTTTACCTCGAAATGCATTTGGAAACTGAGATGGTAGATGCCGTGGCGGCAGGATTTTGCAGTCAGTTTATTGTGAGTCTGTTCGGGGGGGTGTGGGGCAAGTTCAGGATAGAGGAAAGATGGAGCTCAAAAAAGAAAAAAAGAAGCATCTTGCTTCCCAAGAATAAAACAAAAAAAGCCAAAGAAGCAATTTGGAAACAGGACTGGGAAATGTGGATAATATTTCTCTAATTCAGCTTCAGTCGTCCTCTCCGTCATCGTCCTGAAACAAACAACATGAACTCAGACACTTTTGATTTTAATATGCATTTTCAGGGTTCGTAGAGAAACTTAAGCGCTAAAATTCAGAGATCTCACTTATCAAACAATGTTTCAAAATTCTAAAAAAGGCAAATAATCAATAAAAAACTACTTTAACCATTGACAGGATACACTGATAAAGACATCGCTTCTCATTTATATATGACTGAGAGTGGCATCATATACTTAGATATCTGAGCAATATCACCCTCATAATCATGCAAAACCGCTCATTTATACATATACACATCGACCAGCTGGAACCAGTTTTGCATTTGTAAAAAGACTTACCAAAATGAAACGCTTATTTCACATATTGATAATTCAAGCTTCTTTTCATAATATGTCAGTTTTCCAAGACTTAATTTCAAAAGTTAAATTCATGCACCATATATATATATATATATGAGAGAGCAAGAGATTGTAGTTTGTTGGTGGTTTTAGACATTACATCAAAAACGCCCAACAAACTGACGCAAATACACACCGTAACTAACGTGAGAAACTAATGAGCGGGGTGGGGAGGATCTATTTTTTTATAAGTTGAATAATTTTTATATTTATACATTAACAAAAAAAAAAAAACTTCCTACAGAACAATAAACTTAAATGAACAAGTCACACACCTCGCCATCATCATCATCCTCTTCCTCTCCATCATCTTCTCCCTCTTCATCAATATCATCCAGGCCTTCCTCATCTTCCTCTTCATCCTCACCCTCTCCTTCCTCATCCTCCATGTCTGGGACCTGCAGGAAATTGATCAGACAAGTTGAGACTTGAAATGCAAATTAACTACGCGTAATTTCCGTATTAAAAGCAAAAGAACAGTTTAGTTTAACCGACTGGAATGGAAACGTTTTAGACCAAAGTGGATCAAATTTACAAATTTTTACGTTGCGCATTTAAATGTGGATTTGTACAGTTGCACGTTACATGCAGTGCGCGTAAATGTGAATTTTGTACATTCATGCAGTGCGCGTACACGTGAATTTGTACATATTTAAATAAAATCGTTTAATAAAAAATCAGATCATCAATATATATGCAATGTTGAGTGAATGCGTCTTAATTCAAATAATTTTTTTAAATCCAGTAACCAAGTTTTGCAGTGATAGTCACATGGTCTGGAAGAGTTTCCGAACAGATACAAGCAGTAGGGTTCGTCAGAAAGGACATTTTAAAATATATATTAAATAATTCACTGTAAAAACGTAATGGATGTAATGGATATATATATATATATATATATATAATCAATAAAAGTACTTAATTTGTGTAACATAACTTCGTTATCCAGATTACATGTCACCAGGTTGTTAATATGCATGCGTGTTTGTGATCATATCTCACCAAATAGTACTGTAATGGATTCGGCCAGATGTCGTCTTTAATGACTTCACCCAACTCGTCGGCCCCTGAATCGGCGTGATCGGTAAACCAGGTGAAGAAACTTTCCGGTTCTTCATGTTGCCGCTTTTTCCCCGCTTTGCTCTGCGTCTGACTGGCCCGACTCGTGAGGTCCTGCAAAAGAAGAAAAGTTTTCCCGCTAAAAACTCAACATCATAAAGCTAGATCAAGCAGAGAGGAAATGTTGAGCACGCATACCTTTCCAGGTTTCCATTTGATCTCTGTCGACTTTGAGGTCGGGTCTCCGCTTTCGTTCAGGTGAATTTCTTTGGAGAGGACTTTGTTCTCGAAATACATATTTTCATCGAAATACTGAAACAGAAAAGAGATCTGCGAGTTATAAAAACAACTTTAAAGCTACAAACAAATTTTAAAAAAATGACTACGTACAAAATCTATTCTATAGCCAGATTTGATGTCTTCAAACTCTGTCACTTCTACTCTGGTCAGATAGTGAAGCGCCTCCTCATCCTCCTCCCCGAGAAGAGCCGAGACTGCAAAACGTGTGTAAATTGTACATTTTAAACAAAAACAAATTCCAATAGGATTACATTAAACAGCCTGGATACGTCAAAAACAGGTTTGAAGAGTATTTTACCTTGTGGGTGGTTGACAAATGTTGTGACCCAAAAGTTAGGGATTTTGGCGATGAGTTCGGACCGCTTCTGGAAGAACGGCTGGCGAAGTTTGTTGTATTTCTGTTCGACCTTGAGAATTTCCTCACTGGCCTGTTCATTCAGTCTAGATTTAAATGGAAGAAAAAATAAATAAACGTTACCGCGATGAGTAACGCATCTATACCGTGGAAAGTAATGAATTTATACCGCGGTATTCAGATCAATGAAGTTCAACGTACCTGTCAATTTCATTCTGTACTTCATCAATGTGCTCGATGGCTTCCTGTTGTTCTTTTTCTATGAAAAGTTTAAGAAAAACAAGTTTTTAAAAAAGCGAAAGTAGCAGACTTTACACGTTTTAAGGCTTAAAAAGCAAATTAGAACAGGAAGAGTGCAGTAATTCATGTGTGTGCTTGGGAAATCACGTAAAGGTTCATTAAAACAAAATAGTGTTTTTTGTGACGCTGCATTGAACTGAGAGGAAGCCGCGTGGTTTAAACGCGCACAGAATCGCTCGCGCTGCACCTGCTTCCGTCGCGAGCGCGTAAAAAAACAGAAAGTCACTCCGTGAGCGCGTTCATTTCCATCATCGTTCGCCCTTTAAAGCGCATAAACAGCCATTAGTCCGCGCTGCATCATGGCGGAGACGCGGCTAAGGCTAAAGCTAAAGCACAACAACAATAAAGCAGCGCGCGCGCTTCCGTCCCGCGTGTTCCACGCGCTGTAACGGCACGCGTTTCTACGCGGGAAACCCCATTCAAGCGCAGCAAAGAAAATAACTTTCGCGCGTTCAAATTTTAACGGTTTAAAAAAATAACGTGTTTTATGTTCAAATGCTTTGTGGCGCGCTCACGGCCAGACATCAAACATGGCCGTCGCCGCTGCTGATTAACAACCGAAAATGGAGAATAAAACCCCTCTGGCGAGAGAGGAGACAGTGAAAATGGCCGCCGATCGTTCATTCTTACCCGAGGTCTCGTCCCCTCCGTCGTGGTTCGAGTTCAGTTCCTTTTTACTGACTTTAGCCGCTGAAGCAGACATGACTTCACTGATCACGAGTCTTCAGTGAGAATCAAGCGATGTTTAAACTCGCTGAGGTAGAAGATCGACCTCCTGGAAGTCGGTTTCTGGAGACTGGGATGGGACGAGAAGAGGAATGAGAGCTGCACACACACAAACTTACGGCGAGAGAACGGACGCAGATTCTCACGCGCTCGCTTTCGGACAGAACGCGCCCCTCACGAGCTCGAAACACAAACCCCGCCCCCTTCCAGAACAACCAGCCGATCATGCTCTCTGATTGGGCAGCGTCTCGGTAGGCGGGGCAGGGCGTGTAACCGCCACAAAAAGGGCGGGATTTCAACGACGCTCATCAAAACGGAGTTAAAATGGCCCTAGACAACACACAACAAATAAACACACAACACTGTTTCATTAATGTTATTTAAACTGGTTCTTTTAAAATGTGTCCTCTAAGCTCTAACAATAACACAAGGAATGCCAAGGTCATGAATATTATGCACATTGATTAAAAGTTTCTGCCAATGTAGTTTAAAGTTTGATTTTATTTATATATATATTTCAGTCCTGTTCCTTCTCTCTCTATCACTTCTCTACTGTCCTGTGAAAAGGCAAAATAATTGCAGAATATCAATATAAAATCTTGACCTTTCTGACGAAAACCAGTTTTTAATGGTGTGATATTAATAAACTTGAGCAATTTAGACATTGGGACAGCCTTGGTTTTGCATTGATTATTGAACAAGGGAGCTGTTCTACGCTAGTGAAGGTAGAAATGAAGTACTGAAGTTCTTAACCTTTGACCCCCAAATTTTCAAAGGTCTCTAGCCTCATGAATTTGCATTAGTTTGCCAGTCGTTTTTAATCAGCGTTGAGGAAAGTTACGTCAAAGAGAAACACGTTGCAGTATTCTTTACTTTTTAAACAAAGAAATTTATTGATCTCTAATCTGGACGGGGCTTGTTTGTTTGATTGTTTGTTTAATAACAATAAAGCTGTGTTTTTGTGCAGATGTAAAGCACTTTCACAGCAGAATGTAAATATTAAAGCTGAAGGAAATGTAGACTGATCTCAAACAAACCTTTCAGCCGCTGGAGCAGAAACTTCAGCACTTGCTGACGAATAAAAATTAAACATATAAAGTCATTTCTGCTGATGAGCTGTATCATCGATGCTCTGCAGATTCACATCGATCAATAAACTGAGATTAAATGCATAAACATTTGTTTTATTTAACATACTTATTTACTGCAGTTTTGAGTAACATTCTGATTCTGCATTTCATCAATTTTATGCATTTTGAGGAATAATTAATCTGTTTCTGTGATTAGTAAATGCTCATATTATCCTGAGAACAGGAGAGGCGTCAGTCATTAAATGGGAAAACAAAGTAAAGTGTTACTTATTTAAAAAAGTAACTGCTATTTTGTTGTGATTTTTAAAAGTAATGCGTTACTTTACTCGTTACTTGGAAAAAGTAATTTGATTGTATAACTTGCGTTTCTTGTAATGAGTTTCCAGACACTAATTACTGTTTATGATAAATATTTTTACTCACAATTTCTACCTAATAATAAGAAAGTGAATTAAAATAAGACATAGCTGAATTTTTTTGGAAAAATTTTATACTCTCTTTAAAACGTTCCCTTTAATGCTTAATTTGAAATAGTCGTCAGGCCCTTTGTAAGTTTGTCGTCTGGTTGAGATCTTGGTCTGTAGTTCAGTTTAACAGGGGGATCAACAGTTCTGGCTTACAAAAATCATTCATTTGTGAGTCGATAAACATTGTGTTCAAAAGTTTATTTAGTCACATATAAAATTAATCACTCTGACCAATAAAAAACCTTCGATAACTGTACAAACCAAACAGAATCATGTCACAGATGAACATCCTGCAACAAACGAGTAAAAAATAGTTTAGAAAACTGACTTAGTAAAAACAATAAAAGCTAGAAAGTATGGTTCATCGGGACACACTTTTAGATTGGCTTGACAATTGAAACTTTTATAAACATCCTAGCATGTTTTATCATGTTGCTAGCATGTCTTAACATGTTTTTAGCTTCTCTGTCTTCTAATATGTTTTAGTTGAATTAGCATTTCAAATTACATTGCTAACATGTTTTAAGACATTGCTGTCATGAATTAACACATTAACAAATTGCTAATGTTGCTAGCATGTTTTAACATGTTGTCATTAATGTTACTAACATAAATTTGCATGTCGCTAACATGGATTACCCCATTGCTAACAAATCACTATGTTGTTAGCATGTTTCAACACTTTGCTAGTATGATTTATGTTTTAACACTTTGCTAGTATGGTTTATGTTTTAACACTTTGCTAGTATGTTTCAGCTTGTTTTAGCACTTTGCTAGTATGGTTTGTCATGTTTTAGCACTTTGCTAGTATGTTTCAGCATGTTTTAGCACTTTGCTAGTATGTTTCAGCATGTTTTAGCACTTTGCTAGTATGTTTCAGCATGTTTTAGCACTTTGCTAGTATGTTTCAGCATGTTTTAGCACTTTGCTAGTATGTTTCAGCATGTTTTAGCACTTTGCTAGCATGTTTCAGCATGTTTTAACACTTTGCTAGCATGTTTCAGCATGTTTTAACACTTTGCTAGTATGTTTCAGCATGTTTTAGCACTTTGCTAGCATGTTTCAACATGTTTAAGCACTTTGCTAGCATGTTTTAACACTTTGCTAGTATGTTTCGGCTTGTTTTAACACTGCTAGTATGTTTCGGCTTGTTTTAACACTTTGCTAGTATGTTTCAGCATGTTTTAACACTTTGCTAGTATGTTTCGGCTTGTTTTAACACTGCTAGTATGTTTCGGCTTGTTTTAACACTTTGCTAGTATGTTTCGGCTTGTTTTAACACTGCTAGTATGTTTCGGCTTGTTTTAACACTTTGCTAGTATGTTTCAGCATGTTTTAGCACTTTGCTAGTATGTTTCAGCATGTTTTAGCACTTTGCTAGCATGTTTCAGCATGTTTTAGCACTTTGCAAGCATGTTTCAGCATGTTTTAGCACTTTGCTAGTATGTTTCAACATGTTTTAGCACTTTGCTAGCATGTTTCAGCATGTTTTAGCACTTTGCTAGCATGTTTCAGCATGTTTTAACACTTTGCTAGCATGTTTCAGCATGTTTTAGCACTTTGCTAGCATGTTTCAGCATGTTTTAGCACTTTGCTAGTATGTTTCAGCATGTTTTAACACTTTGCTAGTATGGTTTGTCATGTTTTAGCACTTTGCTAGTATGTTTCAGCATGTTTTAGCACTTTGCTAGTATGTTTCAGCATGTTTCAACACTTTTCTAGTATGGTTTATAATGTTTTAGCACTTTGCTAGTATGTTTCAGCACGTTTTAGCACTTTGCTAGTATGTTTCAGCATGTTTTAGCACTTTGCTAGTATGTTTCAGCATGTTTTAGCACTTTGCTAGTATGTTTCGGCATGTTTTAGCACTTTGCTAGCATGTATCGGCATGTTTTAACACTTTGCTAGCATGTTTCAACATGTTTAAGCACTTTGCTAGCATGTTTTAACACTTTGCTAGTATGTTTCGGCTTGTTTTAACACTTTGCTAGTATGTTTCGGCTTGTTTTAACACTTTGCTAGTATGTTTCGGCTTGTTTTAACACTTTGCTAGTATGTTTCAACATGTTTAAGCACTTTGCTAGCATGTTTTAACACTTTGCTAATATGTTTCGGCTTGTTTTAACACTTTGCTAGTATGTTTCAGCATGTTTTAGCACTTTGCTAGCATGTTTCAGCATGTTTTAACACTTTGCTAGTATGTTTCAGCATGTTTTAACATTTTGCTAGTATATTTCAGCATGTTTTAGCACTTTGCTAACATGTTTCAGCATGTTTTAGCACTTTGCTAGTATGTTTCAGCACGTTTTAGCACTTTGCTAGTATGTTTCAGCACTTTGCTAGTATGTTTCGGCTTGTTTTAACACTTTGCTAGTATGTTTCAGCATGTTTTAGCACTTTGCTAGCATGTTTCAGCATGTTTTAACACTTTGCTAGTATGTTTCAGCATGTTTTAACACTTTGCTAGTATGTTTCAGCATGTTTTAACACTTTGCTAGTATGGTTTGTCATGTTTTAACACTTTGCTAGTATGTTTCAGCATGTTTTAGCACTTTGTTAGTATGTTTCAGCATGTTTCAACACTTTTCTAGTATGGTTCATAATGTTTTAGCACTTTGCTAGTATGTTTCAGCACGTTTTAGCACTTTGCTAGTATGTTTCAGCATGTTTTAGCACTTTGCTAGTATGTTTCAGCATGTTTTAGCACTTTGCTAGTATGGTTTGGCATGTTTTAGCACTTTGCTAGTATGGTTTGGCATGTTTTAGCACTTTGCTAGCATGTTTCAGCATGCTTTAGCACTTTGCTAGTATGTTTCGGCTTGTTTTAGCACTTTGCTAGTATGTTTCGGCTTGTTTTAACACTTTGCTAGTATGTTTCAGCATGTTTTAGCACTTTGCTAGCATGTTTCAGCATGTTTTAACACTTTGCTAGCATGTTTCAGCATGTTTTAACACTTTGCTAGCATGTTTCAGCATGTTTTAACACTTTGCTAGCATGTTTCGGCTTGTTTTAGCACTTTGCTAGTATGTTTCAGCATGTTTTAGCACTTTGCTAGTATGTTTCAGCATGTTTTAGCACTTTGCTAGTATGTTTCGGCATGTTTTAGCACTTTGCTAGCATGTATCGGCATGTTTTAACACTTTGCTAGCATGTTTCAACATGTTTAAGCACTTTGCTAGCAAGTTTTAACACTTTGCTAGTATGTTTCGGCTTGTTTTAACACTTTGCTAGTATGTTTCGGCTTGTTTTAACACTTTGCTAGTATGTTTCGGCTTGTTTTAACACTTTGCTAGTATGTTTCAACATGTTTAAGCACTTTGCTAGCATGTTTTAACACTTTGCTAATATGTTTCGGCTTGTTTTAACACTTTGCTAGTATGTTTCAGCATGTTTTAGCACTTTGCTAGCATGTTTCAGCATGTTTTAACACTTTGCTAGTATATTTCAGCATGTTTTAGCACTTTGCTAACATGTTTCAGCATGTTTTAGCACTTTGCTAGTATGTTTCAGCACGTTTTAGCACTTTGCTAGTATGTTTCGGCTTGTTTTAACACTTTGCTAGTATGTTTCAGCATGTTTTAGCACTTTGCTAGCATGTTTCAGCATGTTTTAACACTTTGCTAGTATGTTTCAGCATGTTTTAACACTTTGCTAGTATGTTTCAGCATGTTTTAACACTTTGCTAGTATGGTTTGTCATGTTTTAACACTTTGCTAGTATGTTTCAGCATGTTTTAGCACTTTGCTAGTATGTTTCAGCATGTTTCAACACTTTTCTAGTATGGTTTATAATGTTTTAGCACTTTGCTAGTATGTTTCAGCACGTTTTAGCACTTTGCTAGTATGTTTCAGCATGTTTTAGCACTTTGCTAGTATGGTTTGGCATGTTTTAGCACTTTGCTAGTATGGTTTGGCATGTTTTAGCACTTTGCTAGCATGTTTCAGCATGTTTTAGCACTTTGCTAGTATGTTTCGGCTTGTTTTAACACTTTGCTAGTATGTTTCAGCATGTTTTAGCACTTTGCTAGCATGTTTCAGCATGTTTTAACACTTTGCTAGCATGTTTCAGCATGTTTTAACACTTTGCTAGTATGTTTCAGCATGTTTTAACACTTTGCTAGTATGGTTTGTCATGTTTTAACACTTTGCTAGTATGTTTTAACACTTTGCTAGTATGTTTCAGCATGTTTTAACACTTTGCTAGCATGTTTAAGCACTTTGCTAGCATGTTTTAACACTTTGCTAGTATGTTTCAGCATGTTTTAGCACTTTGCTAGCATGTTTCAGCATGTTTTAACACTTTGCTAGTATGTTTCAGCATGTTTTAACACTTTGCTAGTATGTTTCAGCATGTTTTAACACTTTGCTAGTATGTTTTAGCACTTTGCTAGTATGGTTTGGCATGTTTTAGCACTTTGCTAGCATGTTTCAGCATGTTTTAGCACTTTGCTAGTATGTTTCGGCTTGTTTTAACACTTTGCTAGTATGTTTCGGCTTGTTTTAACACTTTGCTAGTATGTTTCAGCATGTTTTAGCACTTTGCTAGTATGTTTCAGCATGTTTTAGCACTTTGCTAGCATGTTTCAGCATGTTTTAACACTTTGCTAGCATGTTTCAGCATGTTTTAACACTTTGCTAGTATGTTTCAGCATGTTTTAACACTTTGCTAGTATGGTTTGTCATGTTTTAACACTTTGCTAGTATGTTTCAGCATGTTTTAACACTTTGCTAGCATGTTTCAACATGTTTAAGCACTTTGCTAGCATGTTTTAACACTTTGCTAATATGTTTCAGCATGTTTTAGCACTTTGCTAGCATGTTTCAGCATGTTTTAACACTTTGCTAGCATGTTTCAGCATGTTTTAACACTTTGCTAGTATGTTTCAGCATGTTTTAACACTTTGCTAGTATGGTTTGTCATGTTTTAACACTTTGCTAGTATGTTTCAGCATGTTTTAACACTTTGCTAGCATGTTTCAACATGTTTAAGCACTTTGCTAGCATGTTTTAACACTTTGCTAGTATGTTTCAGCATGTTTTAGCACTTTGCTAGCATGTTTCAGCATGTTTTAACACTTTGCTAGTATGTTTCAGCATGTTTTAACACTTTGCTAGTATGTTTCAGCATGTTTTAACACTTTGCTAGTATGTTTTAGCACTTTGCTAGTATGGTTTGGCATGTTTTAGCACTTTGCTAGCATGTTTCAGCATGTTTTAGCACTTTGCTAGTATGTTTCGGCTTGTTTTAACACTTTGCTAGTATGTTTCGGCTTGTTTTAACACTTTGCTAGTATGTTTCAGCATGTTTTAGCACTTTGCTAGTATGTTTCAGCATGTTTTAGCACTTTGCTAGCATGTTTCAGCATGTTTTAACACTTTGCTAGCATGTTTCAGCATGTTTTAACACTTTGCTAGTATGTTTCAGCATGTTTTAACACTTTGCTAGTATGGTTTGTCATGTTTTAACACTTTGCTAGTATGTTTCAGCATGTTTTAACACTTTGCTAGCATGTTTCAACATGTTTAAGCACTTTGCTAGCATGTTTTAACACTTTGCTAGTATGTTTCAGCATGTTTTAACACTTTGCTAGTATGGTTTGTCATGTTTTAACACTTTGCTAGTATGTTTCAGCATGTTTTAACACTTTGCTAGCATGTTTCAACATGTTTTAGCACTTTGCTAGCATGTTTTAACACTTTGCTAGCATGTTTCAACATGTTTAAGCACTTTGCTAGCATGTTTCAACATGTTTAAGCACTTTGCTAGCATGTTTTAACACTTTGCTAGTATGTTTCAGCATGTTTTAGCACTTTGCTAGTATGTTTCAGCATGTTTTAACACTTTGCTAGTATGTTTCAGCATGTTTTAGCACTTTGCTAGCATGTTTCAACATGTTTAAGCACTTTGCTAGCATGTTTTAACACTTTTCTAGTATGTTTAAGCATGTTGGTAGCATGAATTAATTAATCACCTAGTTGACTCAAGCAGATTGTGTACATGTTCCCTGCAGGTTTACCACATAAATTAAATCCCAAGAACCACATGACATTAGCATTAGTGAAACACAATCAACGCTGAAGAGCTATAAGAGCTCTTGCTCGATAGCATGTCCGCTGTAGATGCTGTCCCATGCCACCGTCCCACAGGCGCAGAAGAAGAGCCACAGGTTGCAGACGAGCCCTCTGTCGAACGGGTTCTCCTCAGAGTCGCGGTGTTTGAGGTAGGCGATGCGATGGCGTGACATGAACTCCCATGTTGTGGTGTTAACGGAGGCCAGGTACAGGTGAATGCAGAGCAGCAGCGGCAGCACCATGGAAACCAGCGCCGTCACGCCGATGGCCCCGAGCAGGAGCCCGTTCTGAGAGAGCCACTGCTGCCACGCGGCTGCAGAGACCAGGCCGGACCTGCAGAGACACACACACACACACACACACACACACACAACAACTCATAATTCACAGGTAACACACACACAGAAATCCCACTACTGTACGCTCTACTGTACAAACTGTGTAACCACCAAACATGACCATCCTCATGCGATGAAACATATTTATGCATGAAGAACCCAATAATACTGCGAAAAATGTGTATTATAAAATAATTTTGTGTGTAAGTGTCTGTTTGTGAGTGAGTGTGTGTGTGACGGAGTGAGTGAGTGAGTATGTGTTTGATTGTGTGTAAGTGAGTGTGTGTGTGTGTGTGTGACGGAGTGAGTGAGTGTGTGTGTGTGTGACGGAGTGAGTGAGTGTGTGTGTGTGTGACGGAGTGAGTGAGTGTGTGTGTGTGTGTGACGGAGTGAGTGAGTGTGTGTGTGTGTGTGTGACGGAGTGAGTGAGTGTGTGTGTGTGTGTCACTGAGTGAGTGAGTGTGTGTGTGTGTGACGGAGTGAGTGAGTGTGTGTGTGTGTGTGACGGAGTGAGTGAGTGTGTGAGTGTGTGTGTGTGACGGAGTGAGTGAGTGTGTGAGTGTGTGTGTGTGACGGAGTGAGTGAATGTGTGTGTGTGTGTGTGTGTGACGGAGTGAGTGAATGTGTGTGTGTGTGACGGAGTGAGTGAGTGTGTGAGTGTGTGTGTGTGACGGAGTGAGTGAGTGTGTGAGTGTGTGTGTGTGACGGAGTGATTGAGTGTGTGAGTGTGTGTGTGTGACGGAGTGAGTGAATGTGTGTGTGTGTGTGTGTGTGACGGAGTGAGTGAATGTGTGTGTGTGTGTGTGTGTGACGGAGTGAGTGAATGTGTGTGTGTGTGTGTGTGTGACGGAGTGAGTGAGTGTGTGTGTGTGTGACGGAGTGAGTGAGTGTGTGTGTGTGTGTGTGACAGAGTGAGTGAGTGCGTGTTTGTGAGTGAAAGAGTGAGTGAGTGAGTAAGTGTGTGTGCATGCGTGTGTGTGATGCCGTGAGTGTGTGTTGGTGAGTATGTGTGTGAGTGT